>VZTI01004259.1:108904-145490 GCA_013397865.1 Struthidea cinerea
TTTTTTGCTTTTTTTTATCAAGACATTATTCAATACTTATCAGACGAACAGTTACAAGTTCTTTGGATCAGAACTTTCACGTTTACTGTGAAAAAAACCCATCCTCAGTACAGTCATTCTGAGTCATTCACCTTCTCAAGACAAAATCTGGATCAGAGGAGCTGGGAAAGTCAAACTCACTGCTGGATGGACACATGGGCTTTAACCATGACTCTGAAATAGTAGTGTTTAAAAACAAGACCAATATTGCTGTGGGGAAGAAACTTCTAAATATTGAGGCAGCTGATAAATTTACAAATTCCTTGAAGTTTTTGCCTAAATTTGTCTCTCGTTCATGGATATTTTATCCCAGAGACACCAGTGGAAATGGTAAAATAGTCAGTGGAGTGTTCATTATCCACTGCTGTGGACTGGAGCAATTGATGAATTAAAATACGACGGTAATAACAAAATACAGAGATATGTGCACATCTGCTCTCTATTTTGGGGGCAGCACGGGGACTCTCTGAGGGTTGAGAAGGTTGTACTGGGCAGTTCCCAGTCAGGATTGTCAGGGATACAGATTTAAAATGGAAAACAAGTTTTTATAGTTGAAACCTGTTATGTCCTTGCAAGTAAACAGCTTCCAGCCTGAAGAAGGAGCTCTGGGTGTACCCAAGACTTCTCTTTCCAAGGTCTGAGGTCCCACCCACAGGAGGAAGAACTTTTCCTTTATTTTCCAATAGAATTTTCCCCTATCGCAGCTCTTCCACCCACCCTCTTGTCTTTTCACCTCAGATGAGTCTGACTCCATCTTCCCCCTGGATTCTCTTTCAGGAATTGAAAGACTCAATTGGACACTGCTTTTGGGTTCTTCTCTGCTGGTCCTAGGCCCCGGTTGCAGCACCCACCCAACCCTCTGGTGGTCCCACCTGGACTTGCTCACAGTTTATCTTCCCTTTCGCATGCCCAGAGGGACCCACGACCAGACAAAGCTCTCCAGACATCGTCGCTGACCAAGAGGTGAAACCTCTTCCCTCGAGCTGGTGGTGGCACTGTCCCATAGCCACTGTCCCATAGCCACCATCCCATAGCCACTGTCCCATAGCCACTGTCCCATAGCCACCATCCCATAGCCACCGTCCCATAGCCACCGTCCCATAGCCACTGTCCCACAGCTGGGACACACGAGGACCCGTGTCCTGCCTGCTGCCCTGCAGGCCCTCCAGCCGGTCCCAGCCCAGGAGCCGCTCTGCCCCACGGGCAGGGATCTGCCAGGAGCTGGAGCAGCACCAGACCTGGCGAGGCTCGGCGCTGCCCAGGGCGGGAGGGGCTGAGCCTGGCCGTGGCTCTGGCAGCTCTTCTGCAAGGAGAGCCCCATCCCAGGTGTCTCTTAGACACACAGACACGTCTGAGTCACAGTGACTCACACTGGATACGGGGACAAAGATGAGCAAATCTTAATTCTGGAAGAAACGGTTCATTAGCATAAGATCATTTTTTATTGCTGTCATGAAAAGGGGACTCATAAAAAAGCAGGAGAGAGTCTTTTTACACAGGCCTGGAATGCCGGGACAAGGGGCAATGGTTTCAAACTGAGAGAGCAGAGATTTAGATGGGATATTGGGAAGGAATTGTTCCCTGGGAGGGTGGGCAGGCCCTGGCACAGGGTGCCCAGAGCAGCTGTGGCTGCCCCTGGATCCCTGGCAGTGCCCAAGGCCAGGTTGGACATTGGGGCTTGGAGCAGCCTGGGACAGTGGGAGGCGTCCCTGCCATGGCAGGGGTGGCACTGGATGGGCTTTGAGGTCCCTTCAAACCCAGACCATGCTGGGACTCTGTGTTGCCTCAAAAGAATGCAACAGGGTCTATTTCAGTGTGTTCACTCGCTCCTTGCACCCAGACTGGGAGGCCCAGTGAGGTCCATTGCATGGAAGCCAGTGGAATGAAAGGCTTGGCCCCTGGAGTCCACCAAACACCACTGAAAATCCCAGTCTAAAAGGTGAAAGCCAGCACATCCTTAACTGGTGAGCTCCAGGCACAAGGGGGAAACCTCTCAAGCTCCTGCTGCCAGCTCAACTAAATTGGTGTTGAAATGAAGGACGTGGCTGCTTCCCTCACACCCCAGGCCTCTGAGGGGTCACGAGGGAAGCCTTCTCCGTTAGACTAAGGCATCACAGAATCATGGAATTACTGGTGTCAGAATGTCCCTCTGAGACCATCAAGTCCGACTCTTCCCCAGCACTGCCAAGACCACCACTGCCCGTGTCGCCAAGTGCCACATCCACAGGGCTGGGAAATCCCTCCAGGGATGTGACTCCACAGCCTGTGCCAGGGCTGGGCAGCCCATTCAGTGATGGAGTTTTCCCTAACACCCAGCCTAAACCTCTGACATAACTTGAGACCAACACCTCGAGAGCCTGTTCCCGTGTTGCCTGCCCTGTGCGTGCCCTGAAGACGAACTGAGCTGGGGCAGGGACTCCCTGGGCCAAACTCTGATTTCCACAGGCTGGTGCAAGCCTGGCTCTGGTTAGCCCTGGCCCAGAGCTGGGAGCAGGGTGCTCACACACTGCACCACACGAGTAAACTGAAGCACAGCTGCAGCTTGGGAACTACTGAAGAAAATATTTAAGGACTAAGTACAAGCAGGGTGTTTGTGGTTTGTGTCTGTGCCGGCTCAGGAGCTGCCCCTGTGGAGCAGGATTGCTTTCCCACAGGGAAGGCCTCTCGCCGAGGGACTGGGACTGGCATCCCCTGAGGCATCCACGGACCAAATTAGGGCTGAGGATTTGATTCCACTGCAGCCTTGATCTCTCTGGATCCAAGCCCCGGCAGGGCTGAGAGGGAAGTGGATTTGCATTGATTTGCTGCAACACCACTGGTGGCCCCAGGACCCCGGTGACATCCCATAACGTTGCTCCGTAGGTCCAGCCCCTGTGGGGTCCCACCGGGGAGGCCCTCCAGACCACCCCCATATTCACCCACTCTCAATCTGCAGGGATCGTTCCTGCCGAGCATTCCTGTGGAGGCTGCCTGGCCAGGGCCGCGTTGTGCTGGCAGTGAGAGCACCAGCTGAATTTAAAGGGGTTTATTGATCAGCAAGGTGGTGTTCACTCAGTTCTCCACACACCCCAGAAAATCACTCCTTTCTTCTTCTCTAGAGGATCAATGTTCACGACAGGACACACGTCCCTAAGACAGACCTACAGCAAAACATCAGCCCAGGTTTGACACACCCACAAAGATTTATTGTGCTTTACAGGGAGAGAGCAGAGCTTCAGTGTAAATTAAACCCAGATTAGGAGTTTATGGAATCAGAGAATGGTTGGGGGTGGAAGGGAGCGTAGAAATCATCTCTGACCTAATGCAACTCAAACACTGGAAACCAAAGCAAAACTTAGACTTGTTTCTTACCTCAAAACTCTGTAGAATCAGTGATTCCTGGCAAAAAGAAATGCACCAGGTCTGTTTTACAGGGAAATGGTGACATGCTGTAAATGTGCAGGTTTTAGGTGTTGTAGCATCAGTTTCCTTCTCCCTGGCAGCTTTTGTGACTGTGCTGGAGCCTTGGCACAGAACTTTTTCAAGGTCAAGAGCAAATTGAAACTTGACAGATTTTGGAACGGCGATAGCTGGGTTTGTTTCTAAATCTGGGACACGAAGCAAAACAAGGAATCTCTCTCTGCATTCCTGCTTTGTCCTCCAGCACCTTTCTCATTTTCAAGGCACCATTTTGGTCACAGTGTTCTCCACCATGGACATCACTGCACCAGCAATTCCCCTGTCTTTAGCCCTGTTATTTTTGGGGTGAAAGTGAGGCACATCATGAACAGTGATCCCTGCACTGAGGTAGAGGGGGTGAACCTGCCGAAGTCTCTGATTGCAACTGAGGGTCTGGAAAATGAGACTTTAACCATTAAAAAAACCTGAATCCATTTAGCTTCTAAAATGAGGCTTGATACACCTTAGGCAAATCACTGAACTCATCTTTGCTGCTCAGAATGAGAATAAATACCACTCAAAATGGGAATAAACACCGCTTCTGTCCCTCTGCCTTCACAAACAGGCAGGTCTGTGGGCTCTGCAGAGCCTCTGGGTCTCCCGTTGGGTGACTGCGCAGGTGAATTTCGACTGCAGCGTTAAGTTGCTGCCACTAAACAAGCGATAAAGTGATGACGAATTAAATACACGTTGCTGCAGAGAAAACAATGAATTATACATGTGGCTGCCACTGGAAGCAGGCCTGGCTGAAGGCCTTGGAGGCCGGTGTCAGCCTTCTGATGTCTCACAGCCGGCTTCGAACAGGCAGCCTGGGTCATCCTTGTTACCTTTAACTTCTTCACAAAACAGCAATCCCGTGTGCTGCCTCCAAGCAACGAGAAATGAAGTCGAGCTGCTGAAAGAAAATTCTCGTCTTCCACCTCAGAATGGCATTGGATTTTTTTTTTTTTTGGCTATTTTTAGAGAGAGTAACATGCTCGGTCACACGGCTCACTGCACCAGGCTGCTCCGAGACTCGCAGCAGCCCTGCCCAGTGCTGCAGCTCTGCTCTGGGGGACGCTGCTCTGATGCCTCCTGTTGCTGTTCCAAACTGATGCCCGAGAGATTTTTAAGCTCTGGGAAAGCAGCTACTCTGGAGCAGGAGCATTTTTAGGATTCGATAACAACAATTTGATTCAATGCCATTCTGTGATTCTTTTGAGGATGATTTTTCACTGACACGTTTACTCGAAGTAAGGTCAAACGATACAGTTAAGGAATAAAGACACCCCATGAATGCTGAAGTGCAACACTTGCTTTTATTTCTGTGTTATTCCTTTTGGAGGTTTTTCAATACCATGAATTTTAATGAAGAATGAATCTCTAAGACCAATTTCATTATACAGGCGTCATTCAGAAGAACACATTCATTACGTGTCTTTCCACCTGACTCCAGAGAACACAGCTGAGGTGGAGATTTACTGTCACACCACAGTGGAATTCCACCTACCTCCTCCTCGGAGGGAATTTATATGGGAAGCTCCAGCCGAATATGAGGAAAAACTCTTTTACTGTGTGGGTGACCAGGCACTGGAACAGCTGCCCAAGGAGGTTGTGGAGTCTCCTTCTGTGGAGATGTTCAAAACCCGCCCGTGTGATCCTGTTCTGGGTGAACCTGCTTGAGCAGGAGGGTTGGATGAGCTGATCTCTGGAGCTCCCTTTCCACCCCAGCTACTCTGTGAGTCTGGGATTTTGGGGTTTCCCAAAGGTACACACCTGGGGTAGGTTCTCATTTCTGTGATCACTCTCCTTCCATTGCCAATCAGAGATCCTGATTTTTGCCTTTACCTTGCATTTTGCACAAACCTGGGGACAGTGACGTGAGGATGTTGGGTGTTCTGCACTTGCCTGGGGAAGCAGAAGACTTGGGGACGTTGCCTGAAAGAGAATTTGGGGCGAGGAGCTTGGAGTCCCATTTAGGTGTCCATCATTTTCACTCTCGCTGTCTCAGCAAGCGGCTCTTGGGGCAGACAAACACCTTCACAACCTTGTCCCTGATCTGCTGCGTTCTCACCCCGTACACGATGGGGTTCAGCAGCGGCGGGAACAGCACGTAGAGGTTGGCCAGCAGGATGTGGACCTCGGGGGGGATGTTCCGCCCGAAGCGTTGCGTTAGAGCAGTGAAGGCTGCGGGGACGTAGAACAGCAGCAGCACGCAGACGTGAGAGCCGCAGGTGTGGAAAGCCTTGTGGCGGGCAGTCCTGGACGGGAGCCTGGACAGCGCCAGAAGGATGAAGCCGTAGGAGACAGCGATGAGGACCAGATCCAGCACGATCACGGTGAAAGGCACCACGAGGCCGTACCAGACGTTGACGGAGATGTCGGCGCAGGCCAGGCGGGCGATGCCGATGTGCTCGCAGTAGGTGTGCGGGATGACGTTGTGCCCGCAGAACGGCAGCCGCCTCAGGAGGAAGATACAGGGGAAAATGATGCAGAAGCTCCTCAGCAAAGCTGCCAGCCCCGTTTTGGCCACAGCCGAAGGGGTCAGCACCGCCCCGTACCGCAGCGGGAAGCAGATGGCAACAAAGCGGTCCAAGGCCATGGCCAGCAGGATCACCGACTCCGCCGAGCAGGTGAAGTGCAGGAAGAACATCTGGGTCAGGCAGGCGCCAAAGGAGATCTCCCTGGCTCGGAACCAGAACAGAGCCAGCATCTTGGGCACTGCCGCGGTGGAGAGCGTGAGGTCAGCGATGGCCAGCATGGACAGGAAGAGGTACATGGGCTGGTGCAGGCTGCGCTCCGTCCATATGGTGAACAGCAGGACACCGTTTCCCAGCAGGGCTGCCAGGTACATGGAGCAGAACGGGATCGAGATCCAGACGTGCAGCTGCTCCATGCCTGGGATCCCAGTCAGGATGAATGTGGCTGGTGTCGAGCCGGTCAGATTGAACGGGGACATGTTCACCTGAAAGCAAAGGCAGAAGACACTACAGAAGGTTATTTGAGGTGCTTGAGCTCTTCCAGCAGCACCAAATGCCTCGTGCCACCTGCTCTGGTCTGCAAAGAGCCACAGCCAGAGGTGCAACCCCCGTGTACAAACCCCTGCACTGCACTGCAGGCTGTCCCAACACTCCTGCTACGGTAAAGAGCAACGCCCAGATTTCCTCCTCACTTGATTTTAACTCAACATTTATGCATTTTTCTTCCAGCTTCCACTGCGAGCTGGGTAACTGGAGACAGAATCAGCTCTTGTTGCACGAATGCTGTGATATTTCTGTGTTCTGTGAGTGCAGAGTAGAGGGAAGAAGTCAGGTGATGAGAGAGGAGTGGTCAAGTGTTTGCAGGGATGAACAAGGTGTTCTCAGGCACCGAAAATGGGGAGTTCTAGGGCCCCTGAACTCACACTAGGGCAGAGAACAAAAGTAACTCCAGGTGTGAAGTTGGCTGCCCATGTTCCTTGTCTCCAAACTTCTCTCCCTCCCCTTTTAGCTCTGAGACCCAATTCAATTTGCTTTGCAGCTTTTTCCAGAGCAAATCTAGCAGAGCTGAAATTTAACCAGGCACTTGGAAAGACCCTTGTGCCAGAGGAAAACCTGCGTGAGATGGAATTCTCCCTCCAGCCAAAGGAAGGGATGTCCTGCTGCCCCAGAGAGGCCTGAAGAGCCCTAGAGGCTGAATCAGAGCCAGAGTCACACACAAATTAAATGGGACGTGACTGTTTTCAGCGCCTTCTGCATTAACACTCAAGTCTTAGATCTCAAAACTCAAACCACGAGGAATTATCCATAACGCAGGAGGAAGTGGTGTAAGTGCTGAAAACCTGGTGGTGTTGCACACGAAAATAGTGACTCTGTGCATGAAAAAAGCAACTGTGTCTTCAGCAACAGGTTGGATTCCCTGTTCACACTCAATTCCATGTCTAAAATATCCTGCACCAAGGGAGTCCAAGAAGCCTGGTCCAGAGAAACACAATATGGCAGTGGATCATCTTCAAAAATAAAATTGATCAAAATAATAACTAATTCTATAATAATAATCATAATAATAATCATAATAATAATGAGGAGAACTATTATATAACAATAACTACTGTTCTCCAATAACAACAACCAATTTTGTAATTTTTTAAAAGCAGTTCAGCATAAGGATTGCATGGAACAAAAACGGATGTGAGGTGCTAACAGAAAAAGTGTTACTAGTGCTGGAAGCCGGCAGCTGCGCTGCCATGCCAACAGCTCGGCCTCTCTGGCAGAATGCGAATGTTAAACTGCAAATAAACAGGGATCCAGCGGGAATCGCAGTGCACCGAGGAGCTCTGCACCAAAGGAGTCCCTCAGCATCAGACCCCTTGTCCCAGAACCTATCAGACCCCTTCCTCCCCGGTCTGTCAGATCCTCTCCTCCGTGATCCATCCTCACTGCAAAACTCGTTAATACAGTTTTTAATGCAGCCCTAGGGATGCAGCTCGCACAGCTTTGCCCGAGCGGCTCCTGGCATTCTTCTTCCCTAAAATCTTTCCGTTTTAATCTAAACTAACAGCGGTTACCTAAAACACAAACTCCATCCCTGGCGAGCTGCCCCGGGGGCACGGGAAGCTCTGCAGAGCTCTGCGGGATCGCTGCAGGAGGGCTTTGGTGCTGCAGCCCCGCATCCGTGGGGCAGCCTCGCCCCACATAACCGGCCTTCCGGAGGGAGGTCCGGGAAACAAATCGGCGGTGCGGGACGGAGCATTCACGCGGATTCCGGCTCTCCTCACGGGAGAGGGAAATCGCAGACGCGTTTCTCTTGCACGGAGGGCGCGTCCGCGGCTCTCGGCGGCAGCGAGCGGGCGATGCCGGGGCGGACCCAGGCGGGTGCCCACGCCGGCATCGCCCCCCGAGCATCGCCCCGCGCGTGGGGTCACTCCTGCCGGCCCCTGCTGCCCGGCCACCTCCAGCCCGGCAGCCCCAGCTGCCCGGGACACCTCGTCCCGGTCACGGCGCGGCTGCTCTCGCCGCTCAGAGGGGAGGGCTTTTCTCGTGGCTGTTGTTAACGGGGAATTTGGCAGCTCCGCGCCAGCCTCTCAGCGCCCCAGAGATCGCTCTGGCCCCAAAGCCACACACAAAGAGCTCACCAGCTCCCTGGCCTGGGGAGCACTGGCACCTCCGCGGGATCCCGGCGGGCGGGGAGCGGACGGGGAGCGGACGGGGAGGCTCCTTGCTCCCCTGGGCAGCTCCAGCCTCCCTGGGCTGCCGTCCCCCAGCCCTGCAGCCCCACCCGGCCCCGCACACGAGCGGGTGCCGCTTGCCGCAGACGCGCCCGCGGGTTCCTGCCGGCTCCGTGTCACCCCAGCCCACCGAGGGCACCTCCTGTCCCCGGGACCCCACGGCACCGGCGGGACGCACCCCAGGCTACGGCAAGACGCAGCCAGACTCTGGGAAAACAGGCGGGCGTGGGGAGTCCTGCAAACCATCCCGACGTGGGAAGTGCCGAGCAGCCGGGCGTGCACGGGAGGCGTTCTGCGAACGACAGAGCACATCTCTATAAATAGCAATCCCTCATTTGAATAATTATTGTTATGCAGATCTCTCTTGGTGATTAATTCGGTAAAAGGAATTTGGAAGAGTTTCCCCGCGGGAATGCGAGAGGAGGTCTGTGGGCTGGGCTGCTCCAGGGGATGGGACGAAGGGTTCGGGGCTTAGGATCCCTCCTTGGATTGACGGGAGCAGGGTGGCATCCCTGCCCATGGCCGGGCGGTGAAACAAGATGACCTTTAGGGCGCCTCCCAAACCCAAACCGTTCTGTGATGTGATTCTATTAATGCCTGGACCCCGTGCCCTGGGTCAGTGGGTGACCACCCCTCCCTCCAGCCCCCAGGAATCTCACCATGCTTACTGTTGGAACCCCTCCATCTGCAGGAAGGATTCCCAGCAGGCTGGGTCATTCCAGCACTGATGAAGCTCCAGCCACCTGCAGTGGGGTGTCACCCCCGATGGAGAAGCACAGGAAGGTTTTGACCATAATAAAGCCAAGAATTCCACAAGAGCAGTGGTGGTGCTCCGCATCCAACCCCCTGAAGCCCCGAGGCAGGAGTGCCACCCTGCCGAGTCTGGGTTAGGATTGCCAGTATTGCAGGAATCATGGAGTGGGTTGGGCTGAAATGGACCTTAAAGCTCATCTCTTTCCAACCCCCTGCCATGGCAGGGACACCTCCCACTGTCCCAGGCTGCTCCAAGCCCCAATGTCCAACCTGGCCTTGGACACTGCCAGGGATCCAGGGGCAGCCACAGCTGCTCTGGGCACCCTGTGCCAGGGCCTGCCCACCCTCACAGGGAAGAGTTTTCTCCCAACATCAAACCTCTTTCGGTGTAAAACCATTCCCTCTGCCCTGTCAGTCCCTGCCCCTGTAAAAAGTCACTCTCCACTTGAATTGCTAATCCAAATAAATCCAAAATACGAGGTGGTGCCTGGCTGTGAGGCACTCAGGGCTGGCCCCGGGGGCCCAGAGAGCTGCAGGATCGCTGCTGCAGAGCTGTCAGTGAGCAGTTAGTGCTCTCCAGGAGAGCGCTGGGCAGAAGGTATCTGCTGTTCTGGCCAGGTCAGAAACACGTGCCTGGAACTGTCCGAGGCTGCTGCCTCTGCCAGGGAAGGAGCCAGTGCCAGGGAACGTGAGTGGGCACTGGAGCTCAGCCACTGTACACAGGAACAGATGGAAAGGTCCAGTCTTTGACTTGAAGGTTGGTTCCCAGGCAACCTCATCTGTGGGGCAGAGGAGAACCACGACTTGGGAAGCGTGGGCTCAGGGGACTCCAGGACCATTTCCACGTGAGACAACCACCTCACCCAGCCACTTGCAGTCTGCCATGGCCAAGTCCCCTGAAAACCCCCAGGGACCGTCCCTGTCTGCTGCAGACCCCTCTTTCCTGGTTCAGTGAACACCCCCGTCCTGCCAAGTTTGCTTCAGGGATGTAAAACACCCTGCAACTCCCCACCCCAGCCAGCCTTTGGGTTCTTCTGGGGTTCTGCTGCCAGCCCTGCGCCCCCACACCTGGGCTCAGCCCCTCTCCTCTGATGGGCTCCCAGCAATGGCAGATTTTGGCAGCATCCATGCTCAATTCCCTGTTCCCAGAGCAGACACACGCCAGCACCGTCAGCAGAACAAATATTTACCCAGCTGAGAAAAACTGTGTTTGTTTCAAAAGAAAACCAAAAGGAGGCAAATGTGTCTCAGCATCCCATGGTTCATTCCTTGTTTGTGTGCTGCCTGGAAAGAAGTCTTCAGGTCCCCAGGTCGCTGCTCAATTTCATCTGCAAAATCCGCAAACCAGTGTTCACAGAGGGATCAGAAAAACCCAGGTGCAGAGCCAAACCACTCCATTTGTTTAGGCTTCACTCACAACTTTCAGGATATTTGACGCTGACATCAATTTTCTAAATCACAAAAGTTTTCTTTCCATCAGAAATCTCCTGATCAGTTCACAGAGAGCCTGGCTCACATCTCCGACTCACGGCCCAGACAGCCCCCAAAGGATTGGGTGGTGCCTGTTCCCTGAGCGTGCCAGGAGCCGGTGCTCCCAAAGCCCCAGCACGCGTTCGCGGTCCCAGAGCTGCTCTGCACTTGTCTGCTTGGGCAGAACCCGCTGCCACACGCAGCCAGGACGGTACACGGATGCCAGGTTGCTCCCTGTCCCCACAGCTGATCCTACATCCCACTCACTGCCACCAACAACCCTGTTGCTGCTGGGGACAGCGGTGGCAGCGACCTCGCCAGCCTCCCGTCACTGCTGGCAGAGCTCTGGCTCCAGATCAACGAGAAGTGATGGGACAGCACAAGGCAAAACCGCTTTAAACCAAACTAGGGAAGATTTAGATGGGATATGGGGAAGGAATTGTTCCCTGGGAGGGGGGGCAGGCCCTGGCACAGGGTGCCCAGAGCAGCTGTGGCTGCCCCGGGATCCCTGGCAGTGCCCAAGGCCAGGCTGGACATTGGGGCTTGGAGCAGCCTGGGACAGTGGGAGGTGTCCCTGCCATGGCAGGGGTGGCACTGGAGGGGCTTTGGGGTCCCTCCCAACCCAAACCATTCCATGATTCCATGACTCAGGGAGGAATTTCTCACTGAGGAAGCAAAGGAGTTGTTACCTGACATCTCATGTCGGCACTGGGCGCTTCCTCCTGGCACCTGCTGCACCCACGTGCAACAAATAACTTACTTAAAGCTAAAATAATTCCCTTTAACCAGTGTTTCTCCAAACCCACAGGGAATTCTTCTCTCTCTGAAATGGGCTTTGGTCAGTGCTCCTGGGATTGATTTTCTATTCGCTCATGGAAGAACCATAGCTGGTGATGCTCACAGGAAGGTGTGTGGAAAACAGTCATGAATTCTGCTCCTGGGTGGTCCTGGAAAACTGTGGAGTCCCTTCAGACTCTGACATTTTGGCTCAATGCAGATTTGCCCCTCAGAAAGTGATCACTGTGTCCACATGTCCCTATGCCCCATTCTGGGAACTCTGAGCTGCTACAAGCAAGTGTTGTGCCCATAAAACTTCAGTGCTGGGTGGTGATCTCCTGTGGGTCACAGAGTCCTGTGGGAAAAGGAGAAGATTTAGGGGAAAACAGATCAAAATTGACGCTGCTGGCTGCTGGGAGGTCAATACAGCGGGGCTCAGGCAGCCCAGGAGGATTGCAGGGACATTGATGACTTGGACTTCGATGTTCCCTGGGCTCTGGTGATCCTGCTGGGTCCCCTCCAGCTCAGGAGATTCTGTGATTCTAAGACCTGTCCTTGCTTGGAAGAGCCCCTCCAAGGAGGATGGAGAGGGACAGCTCAGAAATACCACGGATTATCACCCTGCAAACATGCACAGATGTAGAGCTGGGGGCCAGGCCGGGTGTGAGAGCAGGACAGCGTTTGAGTCCTCCAAAGATCTCACTGACAAAACAACTTTGTACCCAAACCCTTCCCCTCTCCACACAGGCCTGGAGAAATAGGCATAGTAATTTCTGGGAGATCTACTGCTGTTCTCATGAGCCTCTCACAGCAGTTAATTATTCTCATTATTCAAAATAAGGCTTTTATTTCTGATCAGAATAAGTCTGGCTTCGTTTTCCCTTCATTCCAATTCACCCTCCTCGAGGGCATTGAATAATCCTCAGCATCAGATGTTTTCTCCTGAGACTTCCACAATGAAGATGCCTCCACAGCTCTTTAAAAGTTAATGTTTTGTGCCCTGTAGAGAACAAGGGTTTTCTCCAGAGCCGGAATAATGTCTCCTCTGCCTTCCTCCTGGCCACACTTCTTTGCTGTCTTTTCAAACACCGACCCCAAACCAGAGCTCAAGAGGGACTTTGGACAAAGAATGGAGTGCCAGGACACAGGGAATGGCTTCCCAGTGCCAGAGGGCAGGGCTGGATGGGATATTGGGCAGGAATTGTGCCCTGGGAGGGAGGGCAGGCCCTGGCACAGGGTGCCCAGAGCAGCTGTGGCTGCCCCTGGATCCCTGGCAGTGCCCAAGGCCAGGCTGGACATTGGGGCTTGGAGCAGCCTGGGACAGTGGGAGGTGTCCCTGCCCATGGCAGGGGTGGGATGGGATGAGTTTCAAGGTCCCTTCCAAGCCAAACCTTGTGTGATTCCAAGCCAGATTCCCCTGGTCCCCCCCAGTCCTTGAGAGGCTGCATGGAAGCCACCCCTGTCTAACAGCCACAAACTGCTGACCTCTGGAAGGGGTTGGGGCCCAGAGATGAGACTCCCCCGTGCCAAGGATGCCCCTCAGGACACAGGTGATGGGAGCTGGGGCAGTGGCACTGCCAGCTGCCATTACAGCCTGTTCCTTGCTCTCCCTGTGACTAAAAAGGGACAAAACTTCAGTGTGACGGGTCTTGAACGCACGTGACAGAACCTAACCCATAACAACGACTCAGACACAGAACTGTGGGGCAATCCAGGCTGGGCAGGACCCAGGGATGTCTTGGGTCCAATTGCCTGTGTCAGCCAAGGGCTTGAGTCTCAACAATCTCCAAGGATGGAGCACACGAGCTCTCCAGGAAACCTGCTCTAGTTCCTGCTCTGGGGCTGTAAAGCAGGCAGCCCTGTGCCAGCCCACCCCCCAAGGGACGTGTGGAGGCACTCAAGGTGGTACCAGGGCATCCTCCTCCTCGCCTCAACAGGGAGAGCCTGTTTCCCTCTTCTCCCCAGCTCAATTCGCCTCCCTCCATCCCCACCCCATTTCAAAATGTAAGTCTTGACTGAAGAAACAGAAAATCCATGCTTTGTTCCCGGTGCATCTGGCAATTGACATTGTCCAGAGAGAGCTGGGACTCCAGGCAGGTGTTTCAGACTCCTCCGGTGCTCTGACGCAGGGGAACTCTCCAGATGCTGCTCACAATCCAGAGGTGTCCGTGGCTCAGAACAGGGGCTCGCTCTCCTTGGCTCACCAGGCAACAAGAGGAGCTGGGGGCAGGAGGGCGTTTAATGCCAGAAGTGCTGAAACAGTTCTTGTGAGAAAGCTCCCCCTTCCTGTCCCAGCCCGGGGGAAGGCCACGCTGCTCAGGTCGAGGTAGCACCCACAGCTCACCTGAAGTCGCCTGATGGCCTCCCATGCCCTCAGCAGACACTCAAGGAGCCTGTCCAGATTTCCAGCAGCTCTGGGACCAAAGACTCATCTTTCACAGCAAAGGACTGCTGTGATCACCCATCTTTGCCCTTCATAGCACCAAAAAGTACCTGCACGGAGCTTTGCTTTCATTTCTGTTCAAAAGGGACTGGGAACCAGCCCTCAGCTGTTGTGGCTGCTGAGCAAAGTGGTATCCAAGTGCTGGCTCCTCCTGACTTCCCCACCCTCGTCTCACCCCCACCAGTGGCAGAGGTGTCCCACAGGGACTGGGCAGTGCTGGGGGAAGGAGCAGGACCTCCCCTGGAGGCCAGCACAACCCCAGCCCCGCTGGTCGCCCCACCCACATCCAGAAGTGTCGCCCTGGGGGCTGGGTGAAGCATTTGGGAACAAGCCGGGGGACACTGGCCCTGTGGTGCCCACCAGGACCCCTCGCTGGCCGCAGGGACACACCAAGACCCTCGATCTGGGGCCAAGCATCACCCAAGTGCCCCCACCAAGACACTGACCCCTTCCCTCAGACCCCTGAGCTGCCCTGGCCCCCCTCACTGGGGCTGGGCCCCCACACTGGTGCAGCCCTCGCTCCCCTCCTGGGGGGTGGCTGCACTCACCTCGATTAAATTAGTGTCTCTGCATCAGCTCAAAACCTCGTTAGCAATGATTTTGTACTTGCATTTGCACAGCTGATACCAATCATGGAACATCAGACCCAGCACCTGGCCAATCCCTGCAGGAGCTCTCCAGGAATACATGGAAAATGAGACGTATATTGGAGTGAGGTTTTGCAGTTGGCCAAAGTCCACCAGCAGCTGCTTTACTTACTATTTATTAATTTGTTTGTGTGACATAATGAGCTCTGTATCACAATGTTGAGAATACAAAAAACGCTCAGGTTGCATCAAGCCTTGGGGTAACTTTTTCAGGCTTGGGGTAACTTTATCACCCCATGTGGAATCATCAGAAAATGAATTCCATGTCTCCACGGAAGCTGAATGCCCAAACGAGCACTGATTGCCGTTAATTACATTCCTGCCCTTTTACACTATTGATCAAGTCTCATATTCACTTTGCCATTACTTTATTGGAATCTAAAGGCAAATGAAGCTGTGTCAGGTTTCTCTGATAATCCCATCTCTCCATTTAATTTAAGCACATAGACTTATGGTTTTCCTGACTGAAGTCAGAAACTTTTTCTTCTTTCCCCAGTTTGGCTGAGCCAGAGGTACCTGAGGAAGATTTGCTGTTGGAGCCCTGAGTTCTGAGAATTTCAGCTGCCGCTGCGTGGGAGGGAGGCAGGGCCATGTGCTTTATCAGGGACCCCCTCCACTATCCTGGTTCCTCCATCCTGGCTAGGAACTGGCATTTCTGCTGCTGGAGCCTGTGAGACAAGAGAATCTTCTGCCTGCAGCCGCTGGGAGCTGGAGCACGGCACAGAATCAGTCACTGAAGCCAGAAAAGCCCTCTGAGCCCACCAAGCCCACCGACTCCCCAGCAGTGCCAAGGCCACCACTGACCCACGTCCCCGAGTGCCACATCCACAGGGCTGTGAAAGCTCCCCAGGAATGGGGACTCCAAATCTCCCTGGGCAGCTGTGCCAGGCCTGGACAGCCCTATCTAGGAAGGAATTTTCCCAATATCCAACCTGAGCCTCCCCTGGCCCAGCCTGAGGCCGTTCCCTCTCCTCCTGTCCCTGTTCCCTGCGAGCAGAGCCTGACCCCCCCCCGGCTGCCCCCTCCTGTCAGGGAGTTGTGCAGAGCCACAAGGTCCCCCCTGAGCCTCCTTTGCTCCAGGCTGAGCCCCTTTCCCAGCTCCCTGAGCCGCTCCTGGGGCTCCAGCCCCTTCCCAGCTCCCTTCCCTGCCCTGGACACGCTCCAGTAGATTCACTCTGGATATGCAAGGAGACAGAGATAAAAGCCTGAAAAGGCTGAAACAACAGAGCCGTGTCCCAGCCTTGCTCTGTCACCCAGCTCCCCGCCCCGGGACACCCTCAGCGTGCTGGGACAGACCCAGCCTGTGCTTGTACCCGGTCCAGGAGTGCCCTGGGGCACCACAGGGCAGGGGGGTTGTGCTCACACCTGAGCATGTGGCAAAGGGCACCGGGACGGCACCAGCTCCTTTCCCTGGGTGTTTCCTGCTACTGCACTAATTACCCGAGCTGATTGTACAAGGCCTGCAGACCTTCGGGTGTCCCTGAAGGAACCTCAGGGAGCCCTCACCACCCCATCACTCATCACCCTGCACCAGTCACTCCTGCACAATCCATTTCCTGATCCTGGATCCCAAAGATGTTGCCTGGAGCAGCCTGGGCTGGCAGGGACCTGCCCATCAGGTGTGAGCTCTCCCCCTGTGCTTGCCCCAGACTGGAAGCGTTTTAGGACCAAGAACTGCTTTAACTTTTTGGAAACCACAGTGAAGAGGAAATTGGGAGCTCTGAGCTAGAGGTCAGCAGACATTCCTGCTACAAACCTCTTAGGTGATTTTGTCCCCATCTCTGATTTTTTTGGACCACTAGAATTGGACTCCCAGAAACCTGCAGAGACCCTCAGCAGGCTGTGCAGTGAGGGCAGGGAAACTGCAGTCTGCAGCTTCCTGACTGCCACGACCCTTCAGGGAGCTGTTGGGGTCCACCAGGAATCTCCAATCCATGAGATCAAACCAGTCACCCACAACTTTCCCCCTGAAGGCTGAGTTACCATCTCAGGCAAGGAGGTGGTGCTGTTTATTATCTGCCTGTCTGTGAAGTGGGATTTTTATTAAACCAACATTTCACAGAATCACAGAATCATCCTGTTCCGCCCCCTGCCATGGGCACGGACACCTTCCACTAGGCCAGGTTGCTCCAAGCCCCATCCAGCCTGGCCTGGAGCACTTCCAGGGATCCAGGGGCATCCTGACCCACGAGCTCTCAGTCGGCTCCTCATCCATCCCAGGTGAGCTCCATGCATCCAGCCGCTCGCTGACGTTGAGGGTGAGCCCTCCTCTCCCCTGTCCATCCTTCCCGAGGAGCCTCTGCCCCGCCGTTTCCGAGGCTGTGATGGAGAAGCGGGAGAACCACAGCCAGGGAGCTTCGCTGCTCTGCTGCGCCGCGCCCGGCGCTCTGCGGGCGGAGGACGGGTCGCAAAGCGCCGTTGTCCGAGAACAGCAATAAAACCGAGTGGAAATGGGGCACTTGAGCCTGGCACACTCGAGGCTCCGTCCGTGGTGAAAGCCGAGCTTGCCCCTGTCCGTGCAGCAGAGCAATCACACGCTGGAGAGCGCTCACCTCTCAAACACACGCCGGGAGCCGGGCTCGGCACAAACCCGAGGCTCCATCTCCGCTCCAGGCGCAGGCTCGGCTCCTTCTCTGTGTACAGAAGCATTCACTGAGGGCAGAGGAGTGTTTCACAGTGACCTCCACTCATCTCCCAAAGATTTTTGAGATTTCTTTTACTTCTTGCATGTGCTACATGGGAAAAACACCAGTTGAAATTATAGAATCATGGAATTGTGGAACGGTTGGGGTCAGGAGGGACCTTAAAGCTCATCTTGTTCTAACTCTGCATCACAGGCAGGGAACCTTCCTCCTTCCCTTCCTTCCGACCAGGCAAAGGTCCTTGTAATCCAAACACACCTTGCAAAAACCATGGACTGAGCTAAAAAAAGAATGGGTGTCTCCAGATTTGGAAAAAAAATACGAAGGAGCTGTGGTTTCCCACCCTGTGTGAGTTATTAAGCTGACATTTTAACCACCTCGAAATATAAATCTCCCTGCTTGGCTGGCTAATGCCCCATTAGGCACGGGCCCCTGGC
Source organism: Struthidea cinerea (assembly GCA_013397865.1). NCBI lineage: Eukaryota > Metazoa > Chordata > Aves > Passeriformes > Corcoracidae > Struthidea > Struthidea cinerea. The sequence continues at coordinate 126,736 of VZTI01004259.1, forward strand.
CAGGAATGGCCCAGCTGGTGATTCATTGACTTGGGGACATTTCCCTGGGCAGTTTGCTCCTGACCTGGCCACCACGTCCACCCAAGGAGCAGAGCAGCGAGTTTAAAAATGCCTCTGCCATCGTACAAAACCGTCCTGGGAAACCCCAAGGAGCAGACAGATCCAGAGAACCATGGAATCACACAACAGTTTGGGCTGGAAGGGACCTTAAAGCTCATCCCATTCCACCCCCTGGCACGGGCAGGGACACCTTCCACTATCCCAGGCTGCTCCAAGCCCCGTATTTTGACAAATCCAGGTGGCAGCTCAGTTGTTCTCAGAGCTGCCGACAGCACCGCACTCTCCTGACACATTTTCCTTCTCACAGCTCCATCTCCTATCAAAAATCACGTGGCTGCTCTGTGCAAACACCTTTTTTTTTTTTTGCTAAGAAAGCCAACGCAAACACGAACATTCTGAGGACATTGAAAAACCCAGCGACACGAGCAGCTTTTGTACCCAGCTCCCTTATCTCCGCTGGTAGACAAACAGCCTCTAATGAACAGACTTTCATTTCCCCTGTGCCCATCACAGGGTGCCGCTTTTGATCAAATCAGAGGAAAATAAAACAAAGGAAAGAAGAAATGCGTTGCAAAAGTGAAAAGCTTTTGGGGGGTTTTGATCGGAAATCATGAATCTGTCTCTTGCCCTTTTCTTCTGAAGTCGTGGCAGCATCACTGGTGTGGCTGGAGCAGAGTTTGCTGGTTGGGTGGCTGTGCTGATCCCGGCTCCTGAGTCCTTTGGGTCTGAACACACCCGGTCCCAGAGAGTGCCCATGGCTCCTGCCCTCCATCAGGAACTTTGGGTTTGATCAGCCCCGACTGGAATGATCCCACAGCTCCCGCCCTGATGCAGGGCACAACATTTAATGGAGTCCAGATCCTGGGAGAGACATTCCCCAGCATCTCCGGGGCCACCACCCCCTCCAAACGAGACAGCTCTGAGGTCCAGGTGTGCAGCAGTGGCTTCCCCACTTCCAGACCAGGGCAGGTCTGAAGGAGCTCTGCAGCCCAGCCAGGCTGTGGGACCGGCTGCCCTCACAGCCTGGGCACAAGGGCATTCTGGCAGAGATGGCTGATCTGAGTAACACCGGGAACACACCGCAGCCTTCGTGGGATCCCACAGGTGACACAGGGTCAGACCATCCCACTCCTGGCATCGCTGTGAGAGCTGGACTGTGGAGCCTCCAGAGAGGGCTCCCTAATCACCACAGCCAAAACACTCTGGTCGCTTCCTGGATGGGGCAGAGTTGTGCTGGCCAGACCCCAGGAAAACCCCTGAGCTCAGCAGGGACCAAAAAGTGCCCAGGCCCCCATTCATCAGAGTGGTGGGTAAGAGAGGAGCACAGGTGAGAGCAGGGAATGCAGAGAGGAGAAGCAAGCGTTTGTCACAGAATCCCAGAGTCCCTGAGGCTGGAAAAGCCCTCCCCGCCCAGCGAGGCCACCCTGTGCCCGATGCCCACCTTGTCCCCAGCCCAAAGCACTGAGTGCCACCTCCAGCCCTTCCCTGGACACCTCCAGGGATGGGCACTCCAAACCTCCCTGGGCAGCCCCTGCCAAGGCCTGACCTCCCTTTCCATGGGGAAATTCCTGCTCCTGGTGTCCAAGCTGAGCCTGCCCTGGCCCAGCCTGAGGCCGTTCCCTCTCCTCCTGTCCCTGTTCCCTGGGAGCAGAGCCCAACATGGCACTCAGTGCTCTGGGCTGGTGACAAGGTGGGGATTGGACACAGGCTGGACTTGATGATCTGGGAGGTCTTTTCCAGCCTCGGTGATTCTGGGATTCAGTCTGTGTTCCAGACACACGGGCTGTCCTCGCTGGTCCTCCAGCGATGCCGGGTGCTCACCTTTCACACCTGCACCACGGTCGCCTGGGCAGGGTGCCACTGGCCTCAGGCAGAACAAGGTGTTACTGACTCAACTGCTACATCCACCAGTGAGGGGAACAAGGAAAATCCTGTGAAGCTCTTTCGGTGTTGAAGGATGACTCAAATATCCAGCGACGAAACTGGTGGTTTATCAGCCAGCACATGGACAGAGAAGGATCTCGAGGTTGCAACGTGCTTCGGGCTGAGTGCTGCTCCACGGTGCCGTGCTCTTGCACAGACAGAAAGCATCCCAGTGGGATGTGCTGGGTGTAGGAGACCATTGACCCTTCACACACCACTCTAAAGGCTTGAATTGCATTTGGGAGTCATGGTTTAAGGGAAATGTTTCCCTCAAACACAGGACAATAAAGCCTTTCCCAAGTTCTCAGGGCACTTCAGCAGGGAAACGTCTTCAGCAGCAAGAGGTGCCAGGGTCCCTGAGCAATGAGGACAGGAGGATACACCCCCTCTGTGCCATGGTGAGCAGTGCATTGCCCATCCAGCCGTGGTTGGTGTGCCATGCTCCAGTCTGGCCACCAACAGGGTGTTCATGGTCTGGGCACTGTTAGAAAGCTGAAGGAACAGGCAGAAATGAAGCTGTAGCACAGCAAACACAACCAGCTGTAGCAGGGGACAGTGAGTCAGCAGAGCCTTGATGCTTCTCAGCTGAACCTGCCCAGTCTCTGCCAAGGAGGGAAATTCAGGGGAAGCAGCTCCAGGAGAAACCAGAAGCAGTGAAGGTGCTGATGGCCCAAGCCCACATTTCCAGAAACCACACCACCTTCAGCTTCCCTTGAACCCCTTGGGCAAACCGGTTCCTCCAGGCCAGAAGGTGCTGCAGCCTTTGGTGCTGCCTCCCAGACCCCATCCCACATCCCCCGTCCCCCTGCTCAGCACCTGCGGCCCCAGCCGGGGCAGGGACACTCCCCTGTGGGGCAGAGGAGGCGGGTGACGCGCTCCCGGATCTGCCTGGTCCTCACCCCGTAGACAATAGGGTTGAGCATGGGTGGGACCACGACGTAGAGGTTGGCCAGGAGGATGTGGACGTGACTCGGGATTTGGTGGCCGAAGCGGTGCGTGAGAAAGGAGAAGAAGGCAGGCACGTAGAACATGAGGATCACGCAGAGGTGGGAGCCACAGGTGCTGAGGGTTTTGAGACGAGCCTCTGGGGATGGGAGCCGGAACACTGCCCTGAGGATGAGCGCGTAGGAGACCGCGATGAGCACCACGTCCAGGCCCGACGAGAGCAGCGCCGTGGTCAGCCCGTACCAGACGTTGGCGCGGATGTCGGCGCAGGCCAGGCGGGCGATGCCCATGTGCTCGCAGTAGGTGTGGGGCATCACGTTGTGCCCGCAGTACGGCAGCCGCTTCAGGAGGAAGATGGGGGGGAACATGATGCAGAACCCGCGGGCGACGGCGGTGACGGCGATTTTGCCGATCACCGAGGGGGTTAGGATGGACGCGTAGCGCAGCGGGTCACACACGGCCACGTACCGGTCAAAGGCCATGGCCAGCAGCACAGAGGATTCCACGATGAAGCTGAAATGGGTGAAGAACATCTGTGTGATGCAGGCATCGAAGGAAATCTCCCTGGCACTGAACCAGAAGATTGCCAGCATTTTGGGCACCGTCGTGGTGGACAGCAGGAGGTCAGAGAGAGCCAGCATCGCGAGAAAGAGGTACATGGGCTCGTGCAGGCTGCGGTCTGTGGCGATGACGAAGAGAAGGACCAGGTTGCTGAACACTGCGGTGAGGTACATCAGGCAGAAGGGGACGGAGATCCAGATGTGGGACTCCTCCATGCCCGGGATGCCCGTCAGGACAAAGGTGATGGGGTCGAAGCTGCTGTCGTTGAGCTCGTACATGGTGTTTCCGGGCTCAGGGTCAGCCTGGCTCAGCTCTGTGCAAGAAAGAGGAGGGATAAACAACACCTGTGAGCCAGGATTTGCCCATGCCCCCTGACAGATGCTGCAAATCAGGACACAAGTCACGAGGCACCTGCCTTCCACCCTAAGGGGTTCCCTCGCTGTGTTTCATACAAAGGACCCTGCTTGTTCTGTCAGTCCTACAAAGTGTGTCTGCCAGGAAAACATCTCTGTGTGTCTGCAAGGAAAACATCTCTGTCCCCCCATTGCCACTGCAGAACAGGTCAGGCCTTTTTCCAGCTCTGCTTTATCCACTGTCACAGAACCCTTGTAAAAGTCACCCTCGGCCCTGTGGCAGTCAGTGGCTCCGCCTGTGAGCACAGGCAGAGCTGTGTCTGTGCTGGGGCTCCGGCTTCCTCCAGGGCGCTGAAATGACAGAGTTTCTCACCCTGCTCAGACCAGTGACCGGAGCTCCTTGTAGAACCCCAAATACAGGAATAAATCCAGGCCCAGTATCAATGCTGGACAGTGTCTGGGATGTGACCAAATGCAGAGCTCTTCACCGATGCTCAGCCCCTGGCACCGCGGCAGCCTCTCAGTTTCCAGAGCTCAGTTTTCCCAGCTCCTGAAGTGCTGGGGCAGCCTGAGCTGGGAGCACCAAGCTGGAAGAGCACTGTCCCATGACTGATCAGCCTGAGGGTATTTTGGAAGATTAGAATAATGCAAAGCTGCAAGTCCTCCACGAAAGCTTTGCCATGGGAAGGACCTTGGGAAGAAGGAGGACCACAGGACTGCTGGGTTTATGTGCTTCCCCCATCTTACCCCCAGCCCCCATTCCCTGTGTAAACTCCATCATACATTAGAAAAACCCCAGGCCAGGGTTGGAACAGAGGAAAAGCAGTTGGATTTGGACCAAAGATAAACCCTCCCTGCTTGCAGCCTGATTTACTTGCATTGCAAACAGCAGGTACCCAAGTCAGACGTGTTTGCATTTCTAAGCGCTTCCATTAAGGATTCTCGGCTGCCCTGAACCAAAAGTCCACTGAAAACGTGGCTCAGTACAGAAAAGAGCTTCAGCTCATCGCAAATATTTATCCAGTCTCCTCTTCCACTTGCAAACCCACGTCACCCAGGTGAATCAAGCCAGTCTGGGTCTAGAGCAGGGGATTAAATCTGCCTGGGAGCGTTCCCAGGCTCCAACGCCGGCCGGTGTTACTGTGGGTGGGCTACAAAGCAGTTCAGCAAGACTTTCCTCCTCCACTTCCCAGCAATATGGAAATCTATTCCTCTCACATGCCACTTTCCTTCCCTTCAGTCTTTTCAAACAGAATCACTGCCCCAAACCCCAGCGTTTGATGTAAAATGACTCACCAAGGGCCAGCCCCGAACTGGGAAGAGGAACCGCAGCCCCGAGTGACGCAGAGCTCGGGGGTGCCCGAAGCCCCCGGTGCTGCCAGGGCTGATGATACCGATCCTTCCCTCTCCCGGAGCTCAGAGGAAGCATCAGCCCCCGGTCCCGGGGAGGTTTAAGTTGCCGGTGCATTAACCATTAACAGCAGTTAACACTCCCGGGTGAGGCATTTCCTGCTTTTCCAGCATTTGCATTGCAAGCGATTTTCCTCTCTCCTTGCCGGGCACCGGACACCGGGCCGGGCTGGTGAGGGCCTGAGCAGGAGATGGGCACAGCCTGAGCGCTCCCGGGATCCGGAGCATCGTGGATGTCTGAGAGCATTTTACCTGCAGCAGGTGAAAATGGTCTCATTCCACCGCTGAAACCTCCCTAAACAGTCCCCTCGTGCTGCCAGGACACCCTCTGCCACCCAGCCCCAGCCCATGGGCAGCGAGCTACCATCGTGATTATAATTATCGTGAAGATCATTGATCAAATCAATGATCTACAAAATAATGATTGGGAAGGAATTGTTCCCTGGGAGGGTGGGGAGGCCCTGGCACAGGGTGCCCAGAGCAGCTGTGGCTGCCCCTGGATCCCTGGCAGTGCCCAAGGCCAGGCTGGACACTGGGGCTGGGAGCAGCCTGGGACAGTGGGAGGTGTCCCTGCCCATGGCAGGGGTGGCACTGGATGGGCTTTAAGGTCCCCTGCATCCCAAACCAGTCTGGGATTCCACGAGTCTGTGATTTTGTGACCTCTAAGATCATCAAGTCCAAAAAATATTGTCAGAAAAGTCAGTACTGAGCCATGTCCTGCCCCACCCAGCGACCCAGTCCCAACCCCTCCTTTCCCATCCCTCCTTTACCCAGGGACACATCTCCCTCCTCCCCCAAAGACACGGCTCCTGGGGTGCAGGAGTGGGAGGCTGTGGTCTTGCAGAAGGATCCTGGATCCAGGAAAGGCAACAGCTCTCTGACAAGGCACTGTCACGCCTGCAGCAGCTGTGGAAATGTTAAACCGGAGCCATGCAATTAGAAATATTGGTGTTGTCTCTCCTCTGACGCCTCATGCATCTCAAAATGTAGCATTTGGATTGGCTTCCCCTTTCTTTGGCTCTGGGAAGGGATCTGAATGATGCTCTGAGCTCTCTGCTGCAGGAGCTGGGCTCCCTCCAGGGTGGGCTGTGGTTCCTCCCGCAGCAGAGCCGCTGCCCATCCCCGCTGCCAGCACTGAGCCTTCGAGTCCTGGCAGAGCAGGAGCTGCACGGGAAACGCTTCAGTTGAGGGCTGGACTCAATGACTTCGCAGGTTTTTTCCAAGCTGAGTGATTCTGTCATTCTGTGGAGCAGAGGTTGTGCTGCTGCCGTGCCGCAAACACAGGGCCTGCACAAGGAGCTCCAGGTTTCCTTCCTGCCACAGACTCTTCCCACCTCGGGCTGGTTTCCAGCTGCCTCCCTGCACCCCATGCCATGGACACCCCAGCGCGGGCCCCCAGAGGCTCCCTGCACATCCCACCCCACACCAGCACCAGTACTGGGACACTGCAGGGGACAAGAGCCTTCAAGGGGTGCAGCAGGAACCCGGATCCAGCGTCCCAGGGGCCGGGCAGAGCCCGGGAGCAAGGATGGGCAGAAGTCCCAGAAGTAGACGGTGTCACTGGGAGGAGTGAGATGTGAGGGATGTCCCTGCTGTCCCCAGAGCTGGGGGACACACAGGGAACCCTCTAGGGTTGGCATGGGGAAGAGAGCACGGAGAGCTCATTGGGAAGGTCCAGCCTGTGCAGGAGAGATGAGACATGGACAGCACCACTCGTGTATGAGTGCAGAAGTGCTGAGACTTTGGGGGAGTGACTCTAGAGGTCCCTGTGAGGCACGAAATGGTCCTGCAGCCAGGCAGCTCCGCGGGGCTCGTGGTGGCATCACCCGGGGCTCATGGTGGCATGGCCAGCGTGGGGGGAGGCAGGTGACAGCACCAGCCGGGGGCCGGACCCTGCAGGCACTGGGCAGCCAGTGCTGGGGGCGCTGGGAGGGCCCGGCTGGGTGCTGCAGAGGAGGAGCAGGAGGGGGGATCCTGCAGCCCGGCACAGCGGGACACGAAGCCCATCCTCCTCCAAGAGCTGAAGGGCGTCCATGGTGTGTCCCGAGGCAGCCCCTCACTGAGCCCCCACTGTCCCCTCAGGGAAAGGGGCATTGGCATCATGGCTGCAGCGGGATCTGGCCTCAGGAAAGCTATGAGGACGAGGACCCAGAGTGCCCAAGGCCAGGCTGGACACTGGGGCTTGGAGCAACCCGTCCCAGTGGAAGGTGCCCCTGCCCGTGGCAAGGGGGTGGAACGGGATGAGTGTAACGCCCCTTCCGACCCAAACCCTTCTGCGATTCACTCTGCCCCGTGCCAGAGCAAAGAGCCGCTGAGCTGCTCCTGCCCCGGGGCCGGGGTGGCCGCAGGGACACACGGACAGAGCGACGGCGAGGACGGCACGGCCGCGCTGCCTGCCCCCGGCTCCTCACCTGCTGCTTTCCCAGGCGGAGCTCCGCAGCTCCCACCTCAGCCCGGGTGCTCACAGCTGCTCCACTATTGTTCCTAAGGACATTTTAATCGTTTCTGTTTACTCACAGACCCTTTTCCTCCCAGCGCCTGCAGCGTGCAAGGAGGGACTGTTCCCCTCCTCCCTCGGTGCCCCGAGCACAGAAAGCTGCTCTGCTCTGCCCTGCCCTGCCCTGCCCTGCCCTGGACGTGTCCTCTGCAGGGGCTCAGCCAGGCCAGGCAGACCCCGAGCTGATGCTCTGGGCTGATGGTAACTCCTCATTCTGGGGTTTCTCTTCCCCCCATGGTGAGCCAAGCGGGTGCCCCAGTGTGTGAGGGAGGGTGACACCGGCTCTGAGGGCAAGCAGGAGGTTCTCCTGCACTGGGAGCACTGGGGGTGATGGTTCTTGGTGTGGGTGTGTTGGTGGCTCTGCAAGGAGGGGTGTGAGTGGAGACCCCCCCAGAATGAGTCCACACAGGCCACAGGGGATCCAGAGGGATCCCGGTGCGTGCCCAGCGCGGCAGGGCCGGTGCTGAGGGGCCTGGGGAAGGTGCTGGTGCAGGGCAGGGGTGGGAGGTGGGGTGATGGTGCTCCAGAGGGGTCCCCAGCAGCTCCCACCCAGGCCCGCCGGAGCTGAGCCCTCCACCATCAAATCCCCCCCTGCCAGGGCCTGGTTCACATCAGCTGCCCACAGAGCCCCGGGGTCCTGCTGGCACTGGGGGCTTGGGAGCCCCCAGCAGACCCCACTGCACACCCAGTCTCGTGGTCCCCTCCTGCACCCACCTCCAACCCCTGCGAGTGCTGCAGGGAGGAGCTCAGAGACCCCACAGAGAGGAGGACCCGGCTGAGCAGAGCTCCAGGGTGAAAGGGTTCCCACAGGAACGGTGTCAGAGCGGATTCCAGCAAGAAAGAGCAGCAACAGCACCCCCAAAAGCCTCCTCTGGGGCTCAGCCCATGGCCTCAGTGCCAGATTTTGTCCTTCTCCCCTTCACCCTCAAACCAGAACACTAAATCTTCCCCAAGAGTTCAGAGACCAGCGGGGCTTCTCTCACAGATTTTGGGGTGCTTCACGCCAGACACGGGCTCAGGGGGTCTGCCCTGCCTCCAGTACCGGGGCCACAGCCAGCTCTGCAACCTCAGGGGGAAAAACCGGGTTCCCCCCTCAGGTCTTCTCCAGACACACGGCGTGGGTTTGCGTTCGTCTCCTCCCCTGCAAAACCTCGGGGCAGATTTAACCTTGAAGTGTTTTCTCCCAGGAAGAAGAGCATGGGGAGCGCAGGACGCAGAACAGGATGTCACAGCCCATAATAGCTCCGTGGTGAGCACCACACATCTCGAGGTCAAGAGAGCAGGGATGCTGGAAGCGGCGCCACAGATGTTCAAGAGCTGCCGTTTCTGCTGCTGAAGCATCTTCCCTGGGAGGAGGGTCCCCTGCAGCGCCGAGGGGTGTCATCCTCCTCTTCTGCACCCAGGCCAGGCCAGCTGTGCTCCGGGCACCTCTGCAGATCATGGAATCATGGAGTTGTTGAGGTCGGAAGAGCCCTCAGGGACCACCGAGTCACGCAATTCCCCCAGCAGCGCCAAGGGCACCGCTAACCCGCCTCCCCAAGTGCCGCAGCCACGCAGGGCTATTAAATTAAATTGAATTGGATTTTAAATCCCCCCAGGGATGGGGACTGCATCAGCTTTCCCAATGTCCAGCCCAAACCTCCCTTGGCACACCTTGCCTCAGTTTCCCCACCGGCGCTCCCCCACTCTCCTTCCCAGCAGAGCAGGCAGCACCTGGGAAAGCCCGGACGTACAGATGGGATGTTCCCAGCTCCACACCCCTGGAATCCCCCCGCTTCACAGCATTTCGGGAGCAGAACGTGGCGTTGGTGGGGGTGACAGAGATGGGCTGTGGCTGCTGGTAAAATAATGAATTTACTGAGTTACTAAATAATTACATAACTAAGTAATTAAATAATGAATTTGCAGAACAGCTAAATAATTAAATAATTAAGTCAGCGAGCAATTAAATAATGAATTTACTTAGTAACTAAATAATGAAATGACTACACAAGTCAATAACTAAATCACTCAATAAATAAACAACTAGATAACTAAGTGCCTTATGGAGAAGCAGCAGACAATTAATTATCTAGCTAATTAATTATTTCAATTAACTGCCCTCTCTGCCCTGAGCCTCAGGGCAGCAACGCGAGGGCTGCGGGAACAGCACAGGCAACAGGACCCCCAAAACAGATGCACGGGGTGGGCAGAGGTTCACAGGAGCTGCTGCCCCCCGGAATCCCAGGGTTACTGAGGGTGGAAAAGACCTTCAGGATCAAGTCCAACCTTTGGCCAATCGCCCCCCCTGAGGCCATCGAGTCCAGCTGCTCCCCCAGCAGTGCCAAGGCCACCACGACCGTGTCCCCGGGTGTCACACGCAGAGAAGTGTGTACGCGTGGCGACAGCAAGGGGAGGGGGACGGGAAGGTCTCGGGTCCAGCCACAGCCAGGTGAAGAATTGCCATGGGAAAGCCCCTGGCTGGGGAAAGGCCGACTCAGCACAGGCCGAGCCCACCGCAGCAAATACTGTCACCAAAAATAGCAGAGAATTACGTGGAGTGCCACAGAATTGCACATAATTACTCACGATTACCTGTAATTACTCTCCTGACTCGTGCTGCAGTGACAGCTGTCCTGGTCTGCCCGGCACAGGGATGGGCAGCAGCTCCCCAGAGCTCAGAGAAACAGCAGTTCCACCACGGAACCCCCCGGCTCTGGGCTGTCACAGCGGGCAGGTGGGAGCTCCTGCCTGGCACGGGGGCTCTCCAGGTGGGTGGGTGGGATAGGGCTGCCGGTGCTGGACCAGAGCACAGCGGTGGGGTGAATGTGGGGTCAGGTCTGCTCTGCCCCATCATGAGAGGTCCCCTGGGTGGCTGGGGGTGGCACAGGAATGTGGCTCAGCCAGGGACAGAGACCCCCGGACAGGGAGCAGTCAGACACTGGAGCTGACCGAGGGACAGGTGGGAGAGGGACACCAAACCTGTGCTTGGGTTCCTGGGCAGGGGCTCGGTTCCTGGGCCCCGAGAAGCCCGACGGGACCCACAGGTCCCCCCGCTGGTTTTGCCTGTGCCTCTCTCTGAGGAGGGAATTTTCCAAGCACATCCTCAGTTTGGATGAGGGCAAGTCCTTACCTGGCCTGCTCCTTGGAGGGGCACAGTAACCCTGCAGCATCCTCCAAGCCGTGGTGTCCACGGTGCCCACGCTGGTGACACCAGAGCTGTCACTTTCAGCAGCGCCACGGATCTCTTCACGACAGGCAGCCTTTGCCTGGGTGTTTGGCTGCAGCTGCTCTCCACAGGTCCATATCCGGTGCCTCCGGTCCCCAGTGCCACCCCTGCTCCTCCTCCTCCTCCTCCTCTTCTGTCCCCGGGCCTGTCCCTGAGGGTCCCAGGGTTGTCCCTGCCCCATCCAGGAACCAGAGGCTCGTTTCTCTCGCAGGTTGTGCCAGAATATCCATCGCTCCGTGTCTGATCCCACAAGAGCACTGAGGCAGCGTTGGTCCCTGCACTCCCAGAGCTGAAACATCCCCACAGGGCTGGCGATGGAGCAAGGCAGCCTGGTCAAACTCTGGGGAAATTACGGGGAAAAAAAGGGAGCGAGGGAGACTCCGACGGACCACGGGGCCATGACGTGGTGTGGGACAGGGCTGGAAAGCGACAGCCCAGGCTGGGGGACTCGGATTTCCAGCCGGGAAGCAGCTCCAGGCAGGAGCCCAGCACATTGTCACCGTCACAGTCTGGGAATCGAGTGCCTGGAGCTGGGCTTGGGACCAGGTCTCCATGGGACCCTGCACCTCTGTGTACACACAGGTCCAGGTGCTGCCCTCAGGGCCCGTCCAGTGGAGAACAGGTCTGGAAACACCCTTAGCTGGAGCCAGTGTGCTCCATCCCATGGTCTGATAATGAGGGAGAAGCTCTCGCGGGCCTCAGCAGGCCCTTTCCCATCCTGAAGGGCTGAGTCCCTGCCAGATGGAGCAGGATATTGTGGGATGATGGAAAAACCCCTTGAGGACCTGACCCTGCTGTGCTGTCTAGAGCAATGCCTGAGGGATGCTTGATGTTGTCCCTAGGAGATGACGTATATTGTCCCCAAAAGATGATGAATGTTGTCCCCTGTCTGCCTCAGGAAGCATTTGGCAATTCCCATGATGGGACCTGGAGTGTTCTAACCACAGAGTCACAGGATGATTTGGGTTGGGAGGGTCCTTAAAGCTCATCCAGCGCCAACCCCTGCCATGGGCAGGGACACCTTCCACTGAGCAGGGTGCTCCAAGCCTGTTCAAGCCCGAATTTTACTCATGTGAGTTGTTAGACTTTCACCTTTGCAGCATATTGAATTGTTTGAGTCCTGAAGGGCGACTCTGGGTGAGCTGCACGAGTTCAGGGGGATGAGGGGGAGCTTCGCGCTGAAGCGAGGGGTGACACCAGCACCGACAGGAGGGATGACCGTGGGTTTAGGAGCCAAAGGAAGGGACGGAGTCTCCTGAAGTGGCTGTCGAACATAGAACAGAGCATCACTCAGCAGAGGTGCGGGAGGGGAGCGAACCGGGGCCGTGTGCGTCAGCAGCGCGGCGCCGGGGCCGGGGACTGGGATGAGGTGGCAGCAGTGGCCTTCAGTGAGAGCACGGGGGAAGGACTCCCAGGAACTCAACAAAAGAGCGGCGCCGATACCAAGAAAGCCGCAGAGCGAGGCAGGAGCTGTGCCAGCAGCGCAGCACGTCCCCGCGGCTGCAGATCCACAGATTAAATTGAGTTTGCAAATTAAATTCCTCAAGCAATAATGAAACGCGCAGGCTGGTGCTCCAACACGGAGATCTCAGTGAGAACCCACAGCAGCAGCCCCCCAGCCAGGAGGGACAGGGGGGCACCGGCAGGAATGGGGCTGGGGCGTGCTCCGTGGCTCAAGGGAGCAGCAGCTCGGGAGCTCAGAGCTGGAAACACAGCCTGGGTGTGGCCACCAGGAATCACAGAGTCATTAAGGCTGGAAAAGACCTCCCAGATCACCAAGTCCACCCTGTGCCCGATGCCCACCTTGTCCCCAGCCCAGAGCACTGAGTGCCACCTCCAGGCCTTCCTTGGACACCTCCAGGGATGGGCACTCCAAACCTCCCTGGGCAGCCCCTGCCAAGGCCTGAACAACCTCACAGTAAATAATTCTTCTCTAATATCTATTTTTTCCTAACATCTAATGCTTCCTAACACCTAATTTTTCCCGGAGCTGCTGCGGGGAAGCCACCCATGGAGAGTTGGATTCTCAGTCCTGGAAGAAAGAATCCTCGCTGGCAGGACAGAGACGCACCAGGACGTGGAGCTGGAAGGTGACGGCCAAGGCAGGCTCCAACCTGGATGGCCAAAGGAGGGCAGAGGGCAGCCACCACAGCCAAACTGGGGCTGAGAGGAAAACATTGCTGCAGAGAGAGGGAACGAGAGGGAAGTCCATGGAATCTCAGTGGGCAGAAGCCAGGCAGGCTGAAAGCTTGGGCAAGCAACCGCCTCAGGGGATCCAAATCATCCTCAGACCCTTCCTCAAACACTTCCAGAGCAGGGGTCACCCCAGAGACCTCAGGGGAACAAGGGGGGGTCCCGGCCAGAGGGGACCTGTGGGGCAAATGTAGCCTGGAAAGAGCAGATGGGTGAATCCCGGCCCTTTGGGCCTTTCCCCAGCACAGGAAGGACATGGATCTGCTGGAGAGCCCAGAGGAGGCCAAGGAGCTGCTCCGAGGGCTGGAGCCAGGCTGGAGCCAGGCTGGGAGTGCTCACCTGGAGAGGAGAAGGCTCCAGGGAGAGCTCAGAGCCCCTTGCAGGGCCTAAAGGGGCTCCAGGAGAGCTGCAGAGGGACTGGGGACAAGGGATGGAGGGCCAGGACACAGGGAATGGCTTCCCAGTGCCAGAGGGCAGGGCTGGATGGGATCTTGGGCAGGAATTGTTCCCTGGGAGGGTGGGCAGGCCCTAGCACAGGGTGCCCAGAGCAGCTGTGGCTGCCCCTGGTTCCCTGGCAGTGCCCAAGGCCAGGCTGGACATTGGGGCTTGGAGCAGCCTGGGACAGTGGAAGGTGTCCCTGCCCATGGCAGGGGTGGCACTGGGTGGGCTCTAAGGTCCCTCCCAACCCTTGAGAAATTGGAATTGGGGAGCTCCACCTTGGAATCACGAGCCCCTTAGGTCCACCAATGTCTCTGCATTTGGGAACTTTGGACTGAAAACGAAGGTGCCATGGTCAGTCCAAGGGCGGTGAATTCCCACTTCGTGGCACGTGCAGGGAGAGCACGAGGAGTCCCTTCGGCAGCTGGAGCAAGTGCAATCAGAATAACTGAGCTGCCTGACAGGAGAATTCTTTCCAAAATTTACCAACCTTGAGAGAGCTGGATGGGGGATGAGGCTGATGAAGTGAACCCTCAGCTCACTGCATGGGGGGTGGGCGGCACTTCTTCCATGCTGGCACGTCGGGGCTGGCTGAGGGACATAGCCAGGGCCATGGAACAGCCACCACCTCCTGGGGCTGTGGATCGTGCCAGAATGGCTCTCCTGGGCCAGGCAGAAGCTCTCTGGAGCCACAGATCGTGCCAGAATGGCTCTCCCATGCCAGGCAGAAGCTCTCCAAGGACATGGATTGTGCCAGGCTGGCTCATCCTGTGCCAGAGGATCCTCCCGTCCCCGTAGCCCCAGACAACTATTCCCACCCCAAAGCAAAGAAGGAAAAGGACAAAGTGCCCCACTCCGGCCACTGGAAGGGGGTTGGTCCCTCAGCTCTGACACTGAAGTTTCTGTCATCTTTTGGCAGGAGGTAAAACCCAGGAGCTGTGAAATGGGGGTCCCCAAGGGGACACAGATCACTCCCCTCGCCACTGCTGGATGTTGCTTCCCCGAAAAAACCCAAATCCGGCAGCTCTGAGCATGTCATGAGGATTTAGGAGGGTTTAGGAAGGGATTAAGAGGGAAAGCTTTTAACGTGAGCTGTCCCTGCGCCGGTTCTGCCGGGTGCAGCAGGAACATCACCGGGAGCCACAGCTCCCAGCAGGGTTCGGGGTGGGGGGAACACAGGCCACCTCCAGCTCAGACACCCGCTAAAATCACAGTTTGGTGTTAAAAACAGGCTTTTGGGGATAATTCGCAGGAGAGGCGCATTAGCCAAATAAATCTGCTTAAGGGAGTGAAGGAGGAGGACTAATCACTCTGGGATGAAGCTTTGGGATTATCTCCCAAGGAGCAAATAATTGGGCATTAAGGTGTGGGGGATGCAGGCTCCAAGCAGCCTGTGGATTGGTTGTGGCCCTGGGGGCTTCCGTATGGGGACCGTGGGGGAAAACACCACAATCCTCGGTGCTGCAGGGCTCCCCTGGGCTGGGCCCTGCCTCCACCCGGGAATGGGCACTGAAGCTTTGGGAAGTCACAGTCACGCTGGCCCTGCCACAGGAGGTGTCCCAGGGACACCCAGCACCACGGGCAGCCTGAGACAGCCATCCTGGGAGGAGAGGCGGGATGGGGAGGATGAGGATGAGCCAGGAACATGAGACTGCACAGAGCAGCCTGAGCACCACTCACCTGGGTCTGACAGTCAGGTAAAGGTGTCCCCAGCGCTGGAGTCGGGGCTCACTGCCAGCATCCCCAACGCCACGGCCCAGAGACAAACCAGTGGCCTTTGGCACCGGGAAGGGTCAGCCCAGGCCAGCTGAAGGCGGTGCCGGCTGAGGGCACAGGAGCTGCCCCAGCCCAGGGCACAGCCCTGCCACAGAAATCGTTCATGTGGCCTTCACAAGGCCCATGCTCCCAGACGCACCAGTGCTGGCAGACGGTGCAGCTGCAGCACTGGAGGGCACATCCTGCAGCAGGACCCAGCACCCCTCCCGGGACCCACCGCGATGCCATCAGGGCACCAGCGCTCAGGTCACCCGGGTGCAAGATGCTCCTGCTGCCCGCAGCTGCACCCCTGTCCCGGCCGGTTCAGACTTGGGAAGGAGCTGGTTGTGGAGCTTGCCCTTCTCGTTGTGCTCTGCCAGGGCTGGTGGCACCACCTCGGTCTGGGGGTTTCGATGCTGGGAGGGTTCACAGGGTGCGGTGTTGGGGGGATCCAGCTCCCCCTGCTCAGGAGCTGGGGGTCTCACACAGGCACACCCCAGGGTCCCAAGGGAATGGCTGATGGATGCCCTGTCCTGCGTCCCCCTTTGTCCTGCACCACGCGCTCCCCTTTAACCCCCCCGACCGGAGGAGCTTCATGCCCAGGGCAGTGACATCACCCGAGGCTGAAGTTGGGAAATGCTTCTTGAGACCATGGTGACTCTGGCTGGGCACAGGGATCCGAGTGTCCCTGTGCATCCCTCCCAGTTCAGGGCGTTCCACACTCCTCAGGTAGCTGGGGGATGAATGCCAGGGCACTCATGGCACCTGCTGGCACTGGACAGCGGTGAGACCCTCCCGACCCACCAGGCACTCTCCTGCTCGTTGTCCCTGGACACCAGGTGCCACGTCCTCCGCTGCTTCCATTTCCAGTGCGAACACACGAGTCCCGTGGTTCTGGCAGCACCAGGAAGGCAGGCATGGATCCCACCGAGCCCTGAAAACCTACATTTACTGGCAATTGTGTGAACTTACCTCCAACGGTGAGGTTTCTCCAAGAGTCTGAGCATGAAGCATGGCTACAGCTCAACCCTGGAGCTCCAGCCCACAGCCAAAGGTGTGGGTCTCACCTGGAGCAGGTGGAGGCAGCCAGAGGTCATGGAATCATGGAACGGTTTGGGTTGAGAGGGACCTTTACAGCCCATCCAGTTCCACCCCCCTGCATGGGCAGGGACACCTTGCACTAGACCAGGCTGCTCTAAGTCCCATCTGACCTGGCCTTGGACACTTGGATGTGAAGGTGACACGGCCAGGGCTGGCCCCAGACGCTGCCACCAGTGCTGAGCCACTCATTCCCGAGAACGACCCTCAGGGCCACAGCTTTCTCGTTTTGAATTACCAAACCCACACCTAGCACCTGCTGCAGCAGCACTGGGAGGGGAGACACAGCCAGAACAAACCAGCACTGAACTGGGACACAGCAGGTGACAAGAGCAGCCGGAGTGTCCCCTTCCTGCCTTGTGCCGTGACCTGTGCTCCCAGCACCGCGCAGCTGAGCCCACACATCGCCCGTCCCCAGTCCACACTGCACACAGCTCACTTCAGCTCACACACAGGTCACACCTCTTTCCCAGCATTTATTCCTCCCACGCCTCTCCCCACAGGTGTCAGAACTTCTGGAACTGCTTCTTGGTGCCTGCAGCCTTGGTCACCTTGAGCACGTTGAAGCGCACGGTCTTGCTGAGGGGGCGGCACTCGCCCACTGTCACGATGTCCCCAATCTGCACATCCCTGCAATGACACCTGGGGTCAGGGAGCTCCTCGGGCTTCACCTGCTCCTCAGAACTGCCGAGCCTGCCCGCTCCTCCCGGAGGGAACTCAAGGCTCCCACAGGCAGTGCCTGGAACCTGCCCCATGGTTCAGCACGTGCCAGTGGCATTGTCAGCAGCCCCTCGCCCGGGGGACTCTGCAGACCATCGTGAGTTTGGACATCATCACCTGCGAGCAGGTTCCAGGTGAGGAGGAGCTATGAACCCACCCACATCCCACCCAGATGTGCCCTCACCAGTCTGTGTGAGCCCAGCACTACACACGAGCAGCAGGAACAGGGGTGGGGACACCCCGGGCGCTCCCGGCGCAGCCAGGGACCCGCACGCACCTGAAGCAGGGGGACAGGTGCACGGACATGTTCTTGTGACGCTTCTCGAAGCGGTTGTACTTGCGGATGTAGTGCAGGTAATCGCGGCGGATGACGATCGTGCGCTGCATCTTCATCTTGGTCACCACGCCTGCACGGGGCACAGGACAGCTGAGACACAGGGGACTGGGGGGGGTCACACCTGAGGGGTGCTGAGGAGCACCCAAGGGGACTGGCAGGGATCAGCGGGGCACCTGGTAGCAACACGCACCAATTCCAGGGATTTCTCCTTATTTACTGCCCCCTCACTGCCAGGCCACAACCTCCCCCTTTCTGTCATAAACCCAAATACAGCTCTTTTTTAAGCCCTTCTAACACGCTTCCTCCTAACGCTCCCCGCAGCACCGCTCCCATCCTACCCCACAGCTGCCCTCCAGCACACCAGGACAGCAGCTGGTCCTGTCGCCTGCATCAGTAAAGCCATGAGGCAGTGTCGTCAGGCCCGCGGTGGGCTCGGCAGACCATCGTGAGATTGGCATCATTTGCGGCTCCAGGACTGAGGCAGGTTACCTCAGGGGGGTCGGCTGCCTGCCCCAGAGCTCCCATGGGATTCCCTTGGGGATGTTCCAGCTCACCTGAGAGAATGCGGCCTCGGATGGAGACATTCCCAGTGAAGGGACACTTTTTGTCGATGTAGGTGCCCTCAATGGCCTGCAAGGACAGGTGGATGCTAAGTGGGAGATACAGCTCACGCACCACCAGAGCCCAGAGAACACTCGGACACGCAGGAATCACGGAGTGGTTCAGGTGCGGAAAAGCCACCAGAGACCTTGAGCCCAGGCAGCACTGCCAAGGCCACCACTGACCCTGTTCTGAGATGCCACATCCACACCAGGACCACCACGGCCCCCAGGCCCAGGCCCCCCCTCACCTCCTTGGGGGTCTTGAAGCCCAGCCCCACATTGCGGTAGTAGCGGGGGAGCTTCTCCTTGCCGCCCTCGCCCAGCAGCACACGCTTCTTATTCTGGAAGATGGTCGGCTGCTTCTGGTAGGCGCGTTCCGTCTGGGGGTGGGACGGGACGGGGGGGTCAGCACGGGGCGCGGCACCGGGGTGAGACCCCGGCAAGGGATCCTCAGCACCGAGAGTGAGCCCAGCCCCGCCCCGGGGCTCCGAGGCCCTCCCCCACCTTCCCTCCACAACCCCAGGCCCCAGGACCTCACACGACCCCGGAGCATCGAGATTTCATCCCCCCCCAGCCGCTGGACCTTCTGCCCTCCCCCAGACCCTCGGCGCACCGAGACCCCGTCCCAAGCTCGGGGCGCGGGACGCTCTGCTCC
>VZTI01004260.1:3555-19898 GCA_013397865.1 Struthidea cinerea
CCCGCCCCGCCCCGCCCCGCCCCTGGAGGGGGCTGCGCCCTCACTCAAGATGGCGCCTCCAGTGTCTCCGACGGTCTCTGACGTCGGAGCGCTGCTGGTCAAGATGGCGGCTGTTTGCCTGCGGCCTCAGCGGAACTCGCCCTTGTCCAACATGGCTGTTGTTCCCCAAGTACTTCCGCCGGCAGCGGCGTCTGTTTGCCCTCAGTGAAGATGGTCGAGCGCAGCGCGGAGAGGGCGCGGTGTGCCGGTGGCTGCGGTGACGGTCAGTGTGCGGGGCCAGGCTGGCGGCGGGCTGTGCGGGCAGCGCGGAAAGGCGAGGCGAAGGGAGGCTGCGCCTGTTGCCGGGCGGGGGAGAAGGAAGGCTCCTTCTGGGGAGCGGGGCACGTGCGGGGCCGTGGAATGGCGGCTCGGGGCCTGGCCGCTGCCTGCGGCCCGGGCCGGCTGTGGGGCCGGGGGGTGTCCCGCTTGCCCGCCGCAGGCTGCCGGACCCCAGCCGGTTGCGTCCTAGGCCCCTGGGTTCCCTGAGAGCCGCCGGTGCCTCCGCAAGGAACGGTGTCTGTGGGTTTTAACAGTTTACGGTGATGTAAATTAAGTAGTTGTGAGACGCTTCTCAAAAGTTTTCGTCACAGGAAAAGATTAAATAATCCGAAAATTTCTCCTTTCCACTGCAGTAGCACTTGTAATACTTTATTCAAAATACGAAGGACTGTTTCTGTTGTATAAGATTGTTAAGTATTTGGCATAACCAGAAAATTGGAAGTCAAAGGTGAAAGTACTTTCCAGTAGTTAACTCTGCAGGTGTTAACCTGTGTGTAGTAAATTGTGTATATACAAATACACAAAATTGTGTGTATACATATAACCTGTGTGTATAACTTAGGGCACCGCCTGGAGGCTGTGTGGGACTATTTGTCAGCTGCTGTTGGAATCAAGTCATAAAGTTTTTTCTGCCAGCTGACCTTGTACGAGCAGAATTCAAAAATGCCGCGTCGGCATCCATACATGTGTCAGTGCCATAAGATGGAAAAGACCTATCATAAATTGCCCTAATGTATCTCAGAAGTTACGATATGAATGATGATCTGACTGCCTTTTCTTGACAGATGCACCCCAGTGGCAAACCGCACCGAGTTCCATGTGCAGCTTGAATAATCAGCTCCATACCTGGCTTCTCTTCGGAACTCATGGTTTTTGCCAGTACTTCTAATCTGACACTTCACCAGAGAAGAGTTTGAGAGTTTCTCAGTGTTTTTTTACCACGTAAACGGGGATCATAGGACACTGCTGTTATGTCCTGGGTACAAGTTGCAGTCAGCCAATCCAGTGAGGATATATTTGATGAAGATGCAGATGAGATGTATCTACTACAGAAGGAATGGAACAGCACTATGAAAAAGAGATTGAAGGTATTTCTATAAAAATGATTTAATAGTCTTTTTAGCCATTTTAGATTTACTGACACATAGCTTGGTATACATGTGAATGATTTAAAGAGAAAAGTAAAAGTAGCTGCTTAAAAGTTATTGTGGCGTACTGTCTCCTGAATATCAGGAAAATGTGGCAGAAATTTACATGAACATTTCTTCATAGTCACCAGAGCAAACTACTGTTTTACCAAAAGACATTGCTCCTTCTGCACAACCATGTGCATTTATAAAAGGTAATGCTGAGTTGTGATGCAAGCTACTTGCTATGTACTTGTAGGTATACCCCTAGTAAATGTAGGGCAACAGAGCTGAACACTGCTAATAAAGAAATGTGAGGTGTTTGGGGTTTTGAGTAGAGTTAATAATCAGTCAGATTGTAAGACGTGTGACTGAATGTGCAACCATAACTGGGCATTGTGGTCTGTGTAGGTCTTTGGTTGATTTATTCTCCTAATGAAAAATATATTTTATGAAAGCTGCTTTCCACAGCCTTTGCCTCTCTGCAGTTCTACAGGGAACAAAACAAGTTTATAAACAGGTTAGTTTGACAGACCATGTCATTCAGAGTGGGGCCGGTAGGGCTTGTCTGCTCATAGTTGAGCAGCTTTTGGCTGAAGAATGTGAACGGAAACTGATGTGTAGGCATTTGATGAGGAAGGGTATTCCAGCAGACCTGGTGTAGTTTCCTTCATCTGAGTTCCATGAAAGGACTGGTTTTCTTAAGGAACTGTTTAGTGTTCTTACACAAATCCCTCTGATATTTCTGAGTAGATACTGCAAAGTCATGAAGCGTTATTGAAGTTAGAGTTGTATGTTGGGCAAAATAAATATTTGTGTTCCAGACTATTTTTCTAGCAAGTGCACCCTGAGCAAATAGGAGCTTTTGCTTTCACAACTTGCAATTTTGGTGTGAAAAAAGTTAAGAATTATTCTATGTAATCTTGTAATGTGGTTATAATATAAAGAAAGTAATTTGCATTACAATCATTAGCTGTTTCTGAAAGAAAACAGCCCCAATGTTAAGTGTATTTATATGTGACTCAGTCAGTCATTGTCTCTTTTTCTGGTGTAACTCTTAAATGGAGTGAGGTCCAGCAAATAAAGGAGGAATGCTCAGCAGTTAGTTTTGTGAAAATAAAAGGATTCCATGTAGATGGATTACAAATAGGAGAGCACCTCTCCTAAAGGGGAAGCTTGGCAGCCTGCATATCTGTTTAGATAGAAATAAGAAGTCCATATGTGGTATTTCTAAATCCATTTCTCACAAAGGAGTTGGTAATCATTAAAGAAAACATGCTTTCGTGCGGATTTGTCTTTCTTTTTGGATCTTTCTAAGAGTAGTTTCCCTATTGTCTGACTTTCTGGCGATCCTTTTGGGAAAAGTAAAAAACTGCATCATGCAGGTCAGTAAATCATAATACACTGCAAAAAGCATGTTTTGGTTTGGCAGTGGGGGTGTAACTGTGAAGGATGTTCAGATATAGAAGCTGTAACTTAAGAGATTGAATACTTGTGATACTTGTTTAAACTTCTTTTTTTAATGTTGTTATGCATTTGTCATAGGTCCACTTTGTCATCTTGTGAACAACCTGTTTCACTGCTCTTGTTACAGGAAGGCTATAGGGATGGAATTGAGGCCGGGAAAGAACTTGCACTCCAGACAGGCTTTAATCAAGGCTACAGACATGGTGCCGAGCTGATGATTACATGTGGCCAGTTCAAAGGAACCCTGAAGTAGGTTACAAACTCCATAAGGTCAAGTCTATGTGGAGGGTGTGTAACAAGGGAACATGCATGCAGTTTTTTGTTTGTTTTAATTAAAAGACCAAAAACAAACAAACAAACAAAAAAAAGACAAGACAAAAAAAAAAAAAAAAGTGAGCAACCTGAGAATTCCCAGATCTTGAAAACAGGGAATGTCTGTGTGGGTGTAGAAGTTTAAAAAAAATCTCTTTCAGTTTTCTCTTCCAGAATTGTCTGAGTCTACATCTTTAAGCTTAATATTTAGTTCTACTGCCTGAATTTTCCATAAAACGTGAATGATACATAAATGTATTTATGATTCATAGGTACCTTGTCACATTGCTATCTACCTCCACCAACTGGAGATGGAGATGCATATAATCACTTTTGTTGTTGTTCGCTTTTCAGTGCTCTCTTATCGTGGTGTCATTTTAATGGACATGATTCTGCTTTAAGTACGATAAATAATCTTCTTGATGTGGTTGGAAAGCATTAAGATGATGTGCTTAAGTATCTGAATTCTACTGAAGAACAGCCACATCTTGGACACATTTTAGACTCTGTTCAGGACATGGACCTTAATCACACAGCTGGGACAGAGTACAAGGAAGTTAAAGATGGAAAACACGAAGACTGTGGCAGCTCCAGTGAAAACATTTGTAGGAATAATGGTGAGGTTGGTTCCTTACAGTCTGAGTGCAGCAAGGCAAACCTCTGCACAGATCCTGAAAAGTCAACCCTTGCTTGGGTTAAAAAGCAGACTATTTGGTTAGTAGAGCAACTGGGTTTATCACTGGATATACTCTATCATGTCCAGCAACTGGAACATTAGTTTTTCTCTCTCATGGTGCTTAAAACTATCACAGCTGGTTTTGATTCTTAGTTCGTGGGCCATGTACAGGCGGATGCATCACTTTTCTTTTAGGAAAATCTGATTTTGATGCTTTACAGGAGAAGTAATTTTTATAAATCTTCACCATGATTTTGGCTCGTGGCAAACCCCCTCACTTTCAGTCTTAAAGGTAAGATTCACAGAAAGGGGCAATGACTAAAGATCTACAAAGAGTTACTAAACATGTTTCTCTTTTGTGTTGGGAGCTCCCATTTCACCCTCATTTTTTTCTTGGCAGCAGTTTGGAAATGAAGCAGATCCCTCTAAATTGGTTCTGTCTAAGATCTAAAGAATAAATGCTCAGTGCTATGGAAATGGTCAGCATTTTTGCAGAATAAGCTGCTGTTGATGATATGCTGTGTGCAAAATAGAACATGATTTGCTCCTGATTTCCTTGAGTGCTGTGACTCTAGTCACCTTTTGTCAGATTCTTCATCTTATCTTTTGTGACCATGATGCAATGCACTTTCACTGTTAAAAGCTATTTTTTGCCTCCTTACATAGTTCTATTTATCACTTTTGCTGAAAACACACAATTTTCCTCAAATGCAGAATTGCTGACAATTCCATTGGTTTACTTTTAGACATCTACTCTTACCATGTCAGACCACACGAGACATGCTTCCAGTCTAATGAACATCCTTGTGTTATTTTTGTACTTATCTTGGCATTCCCTCTAGCCTGAACTCTTTCCCACATTCCAGTAATGTTTTTCTCAAACTCTTCAAGTAAACCAAGCTTATTCACTACCTCTTAGAAACACATCAGTGACACATGCCTATTTCTGATTACTTCAT
Source organism: Struthidea cinerea (assembly GCA_013397865.1). Taxonomy (NCBI): domain Eukaryota; kingdom Metazoa; phylum Chordata; class Aves; order Passeriformes; family Corcoracidae; genus Struthidea; species Struthidea cinerea. The sequence continues at coordinate 8,415 of VZTI01004260.1, forward strand.
ATTTCTGTGCCTATTCTATATTTGACTTGTTTTCCTGTTGTTTCCCTGAACTGTAGCTGTAAATTGCTCTGTTCACAAAGTTTGTTCTTTGTGACTGCCTCTGTTTTACATTAATTAAATTATTTATAGTAAGTTAGCAGTTTACTTGTTTGAGGTTTCTTGTAACTCCTTTATATTGGAGACAAAGGGAGTCTAGACATAGGTAAACTAAGATTTTACTATAATTAAAGAAAAAAAAAATCACAAAACGTTTTCATACTTTGAGGCCAGAAAAATCTAAGGCAAAAATTCCTTGTTTTTCAGAGCCTGAGTTTACCACATTCTTACTAAAGACTGTTATCCTGTCAGAGTAGGCAGACTAAGTTTGGTTTCCTTTCAGTAGCATTTCTGCTTTAGGAGTAAGCAGAACTGCAGTTCAGAGTCTTGCATTGAACATATTTATGAAATAGTGGACAAAGAGAGGTGTCTGCATTAATTGTGTATATACAAAAATCATTCAAGGAACTTTTTCTCAATTTATTTAGCATAATGTTAACATGGATAAACATTAATTTTCTTCAAATGTCTGTGTTCTGTTATAGACTGTATCATGTATGTTAGACACAGATTTCCTCCAAATGCTGGTAGAATGTGGGGCAGACAGTGTTGGAAGTAATTTAACTTTCCTAACTAATTTTTAATTAGTTTTTTTAACTAATTGTAAGCAGTGCCCACTTTTAGCCAACACTAGTTAAGTTTCTTCACAGACTGACTGATCATTAAATCACTGAAACCTTTAGTTTGTTAAAATTAAGCCTGACAATCTTCAATAAACAAAGCCAAAGGGATTTGAAGACTGGGCGTCTGGGATCTTAAGTTTATGGCCATTCAAGGACACTGGAGTAACCAGAAGATATAGAGGAGATTAAGGCCTGGAAAGTTGGAGACTCTCTGTCTGAGAAAAAGATAAAAAAAGGAATAGAGGATGTGGACCAGATTAGCATGAAGAGAAAGAAGTCAGTAATGAAAAGGGGATCGAATACTAATTAATGAAGAGAATTATGTAACTTAAAACCAATGAACATGAATTTCTTTGTTCGCTAAAACTGCATAAATAAGTTAAAAAATTCTGTATCGGGGTCATTGTTGAAGCTGGAACTTTGTCAGCTACATACATCTCTTGAAAAAGAATAAAGTCATGCCTTACCTTCTAACAATAAAAAGACAGTGTTAGAGGGAATCTTACTTGCCACAATGATTTTGGAGGTTTTCAGTAACAAGACAAAATAAAGGTTAATAGAACACTGTTAGACTTTCCAGATTTGGATGTTTAAGAATGCAGATTCAAGTGAATTACTTTTCCATATTAAAAGTCTGCAAAGAGGAGACACCATTTACAAATTACTAAGTAGACTTTATTTTTGCTTATAAAACCATCAGTTTTTTTGTCTATCATATTAGCTTCTATACTCGCTATGGAATTGTCTTCCTCCACAAAGTTTCGGTGCATAGTGAGGGGTTACTTTTTTTCCCTGTTATCACCCAGAGTTTCCAGTTTGGCTGTAGAGAGATTTTCTTTTGTGCTGTCTGTATTATTTGGCTTATCTGTCACTACCCAGTCTTGCTGACCAGCCCCAGAAAGGCTTTCTTTGAGACTATTAGAATCTGTAGTTTGCTCCAGTTGTGGTTCAGGTTGTTGTTCCATGTCTTGTGTTTCACTGTCAGCTTTCACCTTGGCAGCATTCCTGAAAACAGCTCTCATGACAACTGGGACTGACATGCAACTGAAGAAGGAAATGACACATTAGTCACTACTACAGACGTTATCCATTCTTTAAAGTACTTCTCTTTTTTAAACCGTGGCTGACACCTGAATGAAAACCAGCATTACCTCTTTATGGTTTTGTGTGGTACAACCTGGTGTTACATTGTAACCACAATATAAACTACATGTGCTGTACCAGAAGCATACATTGATACACTGAAATGTAGTGCTGAATCTTTGAACCTGGGTGTGCAAAGAAGCTTTGACTGAAAATGTGGGTCTGGTCAAAAAAAAAAAAAAAGTCGTAAGAGTGCTTCTAGTGAAAACCAAAACTAAGAAAATTGAAATATATTCATTCTTGTTGAGTTTTATAATTGTAACCTTCATGTTTTGTATAACACAGGTACAGAGCATATCTTTTCTAAAACACCATTGGTACTGGAGGAGTTTTTTTCCCATTCTTAACCTGGTTCCAAAAATAGTACCTAGTTTGAAATCAGGTTCAAAATCCAACCTCAGTTGATTTTGTTTGTCCTCAAACAGCTAATAGTTGTATAATAGCTTATACCAGACCAGTTAGTGCTCTCAGACTATGTTCTGAATCAGTTTGTCTAGCCTATGTTCATGTATCACAACAACTTGCTCTTTTGGAATTTGTTCAGAAAACAAGCCAGAGACAGTTTTGGAGTCATGCCATATACACCTCACTTTCTGAAGAGAAGCACTGATTGCTATTAGGTAGATGTGTAAAAAGACCTTTCCATGCTATTCTAAGTTATGCTAGACATGAGACTGTCATCAGCTAGAGTCTTCAGAAAAGCATCTTTTTATAAAAGGTAAAACTCTTCATTCAATAAATAGTCTTTCCCTGCTTCCACACACTTTCTACTAGAAACTCTTCATTACTATTAATGTTTAAAATTTTTGAAAGAGATACTTAAGACACTGAACTAACTTATTCCCACTATTGTATTACAGCATTTTACTAGGGTGAAGTTTTCCAGTTGCTGAGTTTATGGCATTATGAATGCATGTGATATTTCCATTAAATGGACATCTGATGTTTATTCCAACTGTTATAAAATAAAATTACTTACCGTTTCACAGCTCTTGCTATGAAGTCATCACTAGAATTTAGAGTTGGATCTTGAGGATTTAAATGAAGGTGACATTGGACTTCTCTAGAGGTTATAACATCAATTAGCACTAAGGAGGAGCAGAAAAGAAAAATGTTTGTTTTGAAATACTTACAAACATTGAAAGCCATCCTTTCATTTTAATGCTTGAAGAGATGTAAAACTGAAGTCAGTAGAAAGAGGTTTGCAGCAATATATTTGCCTGACTTGGTTTTCCTTAATATACTTAAATCAGAAATAGTAGAAGTTACAATTTATTAATTAAATGCAGGGAAAGACAAAACAGGACTTGAATCTTTGCATTTACTTTCTGTATTATTCTGAGTACAGAACACCTTTTAGTAAGTAGTTTATACACAATTGTTGCTTTCATGTTTTTCATGGGCTGCTTGCTGTTGAGTGGCCCTTAGAATGTTTGTAACTGAGAAGCATGGTGCAGGAGCCTAGACAGAAACAAGTCCCTTGTCAGCTCAGTAAAGAGGACAGTAGCAATTATGCCACACATACCACAGGCTAAATTCTCTTTCACAGGATGAAGGAAAAAGACAGAAAAGCTGCTGTTCTTGTGTGGTACCACTTCAAAGTAAAGCAGTTCGGAATCATCTAGAAATAAAATTACTGTTTAGTGATATCCACCATTGAAGTTGGACTCTGGCTGAATTACATGCCAGATATTTTAAAATACTGATACGATAGTCTAATTATTCATTGCTTTGACAACTTAGTTTATGCTTATAGAAGTGCCAGGCCTAGGAAATGCTAAAAAAAAATTCAATACAGTATTAAGAATCTTTTATGATACTCCACAAGTAATGACAGTTTTGGCAAGGGAGCAGTAAAATCTGTTAACACCCAACTTAGAAACTAGTTTATCTCTAATACTCTGCCATCACTTCCAACCACACAATTTACCTTCATTTATATGCTTCTCAGAAACACAGCTGCTAATAAGAGTGTTATATGCCACTTGATGTCGAAGAACCTCTATTACGTCAGGCACACACTTTGGATGGCTAAATGGGATTTTACTGACCAAGGCTCCTGCTAAATCTGATTCTGCTGAGCCCTTGTTTATGAAGTAACAATGCTTTGGGCAATCTGGAAGAGACTAAGCAACAAATATGGTAATATTTCAAGGACTGAAAACAGGAAAGTGAAGATTGATGTTATCAGGCAATTGTACAATCTGACAACAAAAATAATTTTGAAAGATACATTTCTAGCATGTCCATCATATCTGCATTTCTAGTAGAAACATAATCCTTAGAGGAAGCTAAATGAGATCCACTCTCCCTCCCAAATGCATCCAAATTAGGCATTTGGGAGGGAGAGTGGATCTCATTTAGCTTCCTCTAAGGAAGAGCTAAGTGGTCAGGAGTTCAAGTATCACCAATTATTCCAAATACTTTTAAGAGCCCTACAGGCTATAGAAATGTTAGTGACCAAGATAATAATATCATAGTAATGCTGCTTGATAGTTGCACAAACAGGATAGCAGTTTTGCCAGAAATCTCTTCTGGACATCAGATGTTTTCCAACCTCCATCACTACTACTTTCTTTGGAGAGGTATGTTTGGCTGGAATATCTCCTGATTATTGACTTGAAGAGGAGGAGGAAATAGTAAGAAAAATTTACCACCTGTCCATGTTGACAGTGATTCTGTGACAAAATTAGAAGTGCACTATTGTGTTATCTACTTCAGGATGCCAAATGGGAACTGTCCCCCTAAGAACAGGGCAGGGCAGTTAATTAGGAGGGCATACATTAATAAAAGCTGAATAGCTTTTCCTTGTGTGTTCATGGACCAAAAAGATTTTCCCTACACTCATTTCAAGGTTAGAATGCAATTTAGTAATTCTAGAAGTAAAATCTTTAAACTCAGAAGTAAAACCTTCTCCCACCAAGTACAAATATTTTAGGGAATTGTTGAAAAGTTACAGAGCCTTTCATGTGCATCTAATAGAACTGACAGATTAATTCCATTTTACAGAAGAGAAGAGCTTTGCCAAACATTATTTTAGCATGGTCTTAATTTACTACTACCTTCTGTACCACCACCTCAGGGTCCAAGAACTAAGCAGGCAATGGGCTCTATGAACACTGCTAGTAGAACAGAAAAAAAAGTGCCCTCTTCTTTTGCTGCCATGAATTGCAAAATTAATGTTTCCTAGCAAAAAAAAAGGTAGATCTTTGAAGCTTGTCTTGTAGTTGCCCTGTGCATAAGTCTGGCAGAAAGCATGTTAGCCACAATTTTATATTCTAAAACTTTACATCTAATGCAGGCTAAGTAACTGTATTTCAATAATGCGGTTATTAAAAGGAAAGACTTCTTCAGTTAAACAACCTTGTCTCTAGATAGCAATTTGGATCACTGTTGTAACATATTTTTCTTCCTGCCAGTCCCTTTGAAAGGAATCAATAGTCTCAGTGTTACCTAATTAAGAAATCTCTTTTGTTAAAACAGTGTGACATGCAGCATGATAAAGATCTTCAAAAATCTAGGTAAGTACCTTCTTGGGACTTGCTCCTCACACCACTCATTAAGTTTCCTTCTTTTTGAGGCATTAATGATAAAGTTCTGAGCAGTTTTTAGAAGAGTAAATATTTGGGTTACATACAGACCAATTAGTATGACTTCAGCAGCCAACCACACAGTGTTTCATAAATGGGGATGAGAAGCTCACTTACTTGAAGGGATCTAATACTGCTTCGTAAATGGAACTATTTCCTAAAGAGCACTTAAATATTGTTGGAATTCTGGGAAACCTACATTGCTTGCTTATGGGGAAATGGTAATTCAGTATACGTATCTTGCGCAACAGCACAGTGTGTGTCAAATGCACGCTATACTTACCACAAGGAAACAAGATTTATTTGTAGTCAAGTCTTCACTGCATCTTTCTTTAAGAGTAGACTGAACAATTAGCTCATACAGTGGAGCTAGTTTCAAGCCAGAAATCTGAATTCCTGAAACCAGGTCATTGTTTTTATTAGCAATTAGGTTATGACAGTAGGTTCTGAAAGCTACTATTAGAATCAAACCCAATGTTTTGAAAAGACAAAAATACTGATTTTCTTTCTTACTCCCCTTTTTTGCTGTTGGGAATTTGAGGTAGAGTGTTTAATTTTGCCTGTAATTGTCATATCTTTCTTAGAACTTTTGTGTTTTGCACTGGTTGGTAAATGTTACACTTGGACTGATAGAACAGAATATGTTCTGCCCTAGAAACAACTTTTTCCTCTTGCAACATTAACACTGGGAAGTAAAAAGCAAATAAGCAATGCATAATCACAGAAGTACTTAGTCTTAAAAAAACAATTATAACATGCCTGTGAGCCTCTGTATCTCTTCAATACTGGATAAGGACATTGGAACAGGCTTACGAAACTTCAGAACAAAAAGAGCTGGCAAATCCATGCTGAGTTCATCAGTCAGTTGCAAAAAAGCAGGGTTGCTAGGAAAAAAATTGTCAGAATGAAACCTTTTTACAGAAATTGCCATAACAAGGACTCTTAGTGCAAGGCCACTATCAGTTCCCTAGCAGTTTATTATGTTCCATATATTTTCTGACTTGAGAAATGTTTTGCTTTATAAATGCAACTTTAACAGTTTAAAACATGGTTAATGTGAAAACTGACAGAAAGGAAAATTGAGACACAGAAACAGAGTGATGTTTTTTTACAAATAATTCTAAAGTATTTTATTTTGGAAAGTTAACTTCAGGCTTTCCCTCCGGACAGCACTGAGGTAGAGAGAGATGAGGTGTCAGTACCCATAGTAGGATGACAAACTATTTTGTGTATTTTAGGTGTAATATCTTTCAGTATATGCTTTCTTTACTGTGAATCTATGAAGGACTTGTTGAATACTAGGAAGTTAAGTAATATTGTTCCAGTGGCTCTTTCTGGCTTCAAATCTATGAATAAATTTATAGTTCAATACAACTGACACAGTTAAATATGAAGACAATACCTTGAAGTCCATTTGGGAAAACCATAAAAGCCAGAGATTATAGAGGGTGTAGCTATGGAGCATAAAGGCATAAATAAAACAGAGCTTCCTGTTTCAGCAGAGGCTAAATGTAAGTTATGCTGAAGTCAGTGCCAGTGTTTTATAAATCCATTTCTGTATTGACAAGTGTCCAGAGCCTCACCTGTCCCCTCCAGCTTGAGGATCTACAATTAATGGAGAAAGAGGGAGTTTGTGGAGTGTATCCGTGCTTTCAATAGTTACAACTGTTCTTGTTCCACATACCTGGGAACCTGAGGGAGGACGAGAACGGCATTATTTTCCTTGTTTTAGTGTGTATTAATCCTGTGCATGCAAAACATACAATGGTAAGGACTTGGAAGGTCAGGTCAAACTGACAGCCACAGTGGTGTGGGCAGCAAGGAGAAGCTTGCACTGACCGTAACCCAAAATGCCAAAGTTGCCCAAAGATGATAGCAGCAATAGCTGAGTCAACAACCAAGAAATGGAAAGTAGTTTCCTGATGGACATTATCACTGTGCTAAAGTGCATCACATAAACTGTTCTACTAACTAGAATTTTAAATTTTATTTCTGAGCTTTCATTCATTAACTTTACTTAATGAAATTACTTTACTATTGAAAAACTTCTCATGTTAGTTATTTCTGCTGAAATAGCAGAATAGCTGAAATAGCTTTACCATGGTTTAGTTCTGCTTCCAAAAGTTGATAGGGAGAAATGTAAAATTCAATGTTCATTGGGGTGCCTGAGGAATAAAAAAATAATGGTTACTACACAGGTCAATAGAGGAAATACGTTGGGTACCTTGACACAAAGGTGAAAAAACCAACACTGTAGATAGGCAGAGGGGATTCCTTTTAAGAGTACATCTCTACTTAAAATACATGTTCAATATATGTTCTGTATGTCTGTCTGTTCTGTTATCTGAGAATACAGGCACAGTAAGTCCCTACAGCAGGTTTTATTTATAGTAGAGGATCTTTCCTGTACACAAAAATCAACTCAGTAGTGTTTTTTGACTACAATTCTTTGAATTCAGAAAAGGGAAAAGAAAAAAAAGGGGAGAAAAAGAAAAAAAAATCACCTCCAGTTCTTGGCACCAGGTGTCCTACTTTTCCATTAAGTACTTCAGTAACTCTGTTTAGATCCTGTGTTCTAGTTCAAAACACATCTTAATTAGTGTTTCCTGCATTGCAGTGCTAGCTAGGCTAATGTAATTTGTATCCTTAATCAAAAGGAGACAATGCTTTCTTGGAAGTAGATTGTATATCCAGTTTCCAAAACACCACAACTCCACATGTACATTACTCCTAGGACTTGATGCGCTATTTACCAGAAATGAAGGGGGTCAAAAATATTAGAGTGGCAACTGGTTGAGCAAAGAATGAGGACATAACCTGGATAAACTAACTTGAACAGAACCAGTCTCTGACCTCAAATGTGTTCATATAGCTGATTACATACAGCCATACATTTACATAGCTGTGTACTAACTCTGCAGTGCATTAACTTACAGCATAGATGGGACAAATAATCTATTTAACTTATAAATAATATTTACTGACCAGCGAGGATACGGCATATTGGTTCATAGTGTTGTTACGCTTCCTAAGGGAAAACTGCAAAAATAATCCAAGAGTGTGTTTCAAGTTACAGAAGGCCATACCTGCCAAGGTATGTGTATGTAACTTAATAGGCAAGATATCAGAGAAGATATTTCAAAAATCCAGAAGGAAAGCACTACCCTCAACTCTGATTTTCTGAAAATAATGAAAATCCTTGTACAATTTCCAGAAGGTTTAGGAAACTCTGTTCCCCATCTATATGTAGTCCTACTCTTTGAAAGGAGAAATGATGAAAGGAAGGAGGAAAGCTGGCATCCACTACTCCTGATCTAAAACTTCAGGACAAAATGAGATACCTGAACAACAGAACCCCAAAAGGTCTATTTTACTTCTGCCACAGGGAGATCTAAACATGACTGCTGACTTTCAGATGCACTGTTTGCTCCCAGTGGGTGGTCATGTGCACACACTCCCAAGCTCTCTAACCAACCAGTTTCCCAGGAAGTCCCTTAGATAAAGCACAGGTCAGTAGATCATCTCGTTTGGCGTGACTGGGGTTGACAAAGGCTTCAAGCTTTCCAGTGGGAGAAAACTCATTAGCCTTCCACATCCTGCTCTATAATTAGATCAGTTAATTGGTTTTTTAGTGAAATGAAGGGGTGTGGGTAGAGGTAAAGGGACAAAGACATAGACTATAAGTTACCTGTCTAGTAGAGACATTGAATAAAGGTCTTTTTCAAGGGCCTGCAAAGCAAGATATCCCTTAGCTTTCATTTCTCTGGGAGAGAGAAAAAACAATTTGTTATTTTTGTAAGTAAACGAAAGTTAGGCTATGGATTTCAAAAGTTTTTGAGTGAAAAATAACTGCAACCTGTTTCCTGGAATTTGATACATATTTGACAGGTCTTCTAGAATTTTTCCAAAGGCATCGTAGTTCTTCATCCTAACAAAAAGAAATAATGACTATCACACTCCTAAATGAGATAGAAAATAACTCTTTTATATGTAAGTTGCTAGAAAAGGCACCATTTCAGAGTGACAGAGGCCCCCTCCTTATCAGATCAAGTAGCAGTACTGATTTTAAATTTTCTTAGAAGATACCAAAAAACATGAACCTTTGGTTTTGTTTCAAGAGGTACTGTAATTATAGCTGAAACTGGCACTGAAGTAGGCGCTACTGAAAGCAATAAATGTACATGAAACACAAATTTGACAGCTTATCAGCTGCAAGACGCTTTTCCTGATGTTCCAATAAAGCTAGTCATGTAGTACTATTTCCCTAATACCATCCATGTGTACATTGCTCTTTTCATTAAAATATCAAAACTGTATTAATGCTGCACTTCACAGCACCATGTGAGAGACCGACCTTAAATACAACTGATAGATACATCAATTAAAAAAAAAAGAGAATGGGACAAGGGGCTTGGTTTGTAAAGGAAGGTTCAGACTGCTCAAACCCCAGAATTCCTGCAGATTCTGACTTGCTGTGACAGCCTGGACCTCTGTTCAGACTAACCCACCAGGTAAGACTAACCCACCTGCTTAAGTAGATGTTACATGAGGTTTACAAGTCTTCCAAGACTCTGTGGTGCTGCAGTCACACAGACAAGACCTTCCTTCCCTTCCTAGGCAGCTGTGGCTGCAATGTGGATCAGCAGAGACAAAATAAGCCTGCCTGGACTTTGACATTAGGACAAACCCTTTCAAAACTGGAACGTAAACAAGTCACTCAGCTCTCCACTGTCTCTTTCCAGGTAGACTAGTGGGAAAGCAGGGAAAAAGAAGGGAAGCAGGCATGCGTGGTGCAGGAACAGACACAGCACCACCCTATGCATTAGCTGGCTGGTTCATCTTGATTTTATAGTTACTTTGATACTCATGGGAAACATTACACATATAACAAACTGCCTTACAACCAAATAAAATACTGCACCAAGAGGTGTAGAAGGGATACTTGTGCTTTGTGACAAATCTTAACAAAACCAGAAAGGCAGAGAAGTAGCACCCACAGTACCAATGGTAACTATATGCCAATGTTCAGAGCCAAACTGCTGGCATTAACATCACTGGAAGTCAAAAATCTAGGAAAATACAAGTTCAAGCTTTAAGACATAGATGTTTACACCCATAAAGCTAATATAACTTCCTTTCTGAGGAAAATAGGGCTGGAAAAACTGATGATGAATAATATAAAAGAGATGAAACACTCAAGGTCAATGATTATTCTTTCTCTTTTTACCTTCCCTTTCTACTATTTTGCCACAGTATTTAAATAAGAATCCAATTTCCTAAATATACTCATTATTATTAAAACCTGGAACCTTGGTCATATTCACTGAAGAATTTCTAAATAGACTTTTAAAGTGATGGCCTGACCTGGTGCAGCAACAATTCAGACAGAACACAACGTGGTAATAATAAATAAATAAATAAATAAATAAATAAACAAACAAATAAATGCAGTGCCCTATTGCCACATGAGAAAATTGGGGTCACATCTCCCCCTATATATTTGCAAAGAAACTCAGGCCATGTGACACCACCTTGCTTTCACTGCTGTGAGAGAAGCCTGAAGGACATGTAGTTAAAGTATTTGCATAAGGACAATACAAAGACTGTTTAGTATTTGATGGAAGGAGGAGAGGAAAAGTAATACCTAGTTCATATCTGTAAGTCTGCCAGTTCTGAATTGTCATCATTGGTCCATTACCAAAACTATGTGTCCAAGTAGTTCTATACTTCTTGCAGTCAAGACAAAGGCCAGTATTCCAAGGCTATGTTTGACTGGCAACTAGAGCCAGTGTATTGGGGATTACTTTCTACCGTTGCTCCACTGAAGCAGATGCATTCAGTGGAATGACTTTGAAACAAATAATGCCTGGAGTATCTTTTCAAAATTATATTTGCTACAGTTTTAGCCTTGAATTTACAACTTGGAAGCAGGTAATAGTAGTTACAACTTCCCACATATAATGGAGTCCAAAAAGGTGTCAGTTCTTCTGTTGTTTTCTCGACATATTATTTTTCCTGATTCTCTTTCCTCC
>VZTI01004260.1:19938-34426 GCA_013397865.1 Struthidea cinerea
TTCAGTTTTTACACTGGAATGGTTCTAGCATCAGGAATTCCTTTCCATTCAAAAAGAAACCCTACACATGATTCTTTACCTTAGAAGCTGCACCAAGTCATCACAAACCTAGAGGAATAAGAGACAGGAGTTTCATCTTGCCATCCTTTGTGACACATCTTTTATAAGCATTTCATTAGTAATGATAAGCTTGATCCCAATTACTTTTAAGTAGCTGAATGGTTAGCATAAAAAATCCTCCAACACTCAAAAACAAGACTAACAGTGCAATAGTTAAAAAGAATACTACTATAATAATTGGAAGAACAAAGGTTCTGTGAAAGAGGATAAAATTAACAGAAATAGTTTGTTTTATAACAATAACAATATATAACAGAAATACTCTTTTCAGAAAAAAAATTGCCTCTTGGCCAGTTTTTCTTTTGTTGGTAGTGCTAGAATTCTCTAAATATGCATTTCCATTCTAATGATATTTCCCAGCACTCACTGATCAACAGACCTGTGCTGCTTAGATGAACAATTTGAAATTCCAGGGCTGACTTCAACTAAAAATAATGGACAAAATTAACTCCAAGGTAATGTAATAATTTGGATACTTACTAATCAAAAACAGAGTTTATGTTTCCCAACCCCCCACAACAGCTTGTTGTTATATCTTTGATCTGAAGGATTGTAACCCTGTAACAACTGCAGAACATGATATGTGAACTTCAGGGTGATACTCTGTAAATAATTTAATATAAATTTTGCTAGAAAAACATCCCCACTAGTAGAAATACATAAACTCCTAAAGAAGTGAGAAGAAAAAACAGAATAGCTCCAAGACATCCATTGAGAATATATATTGCACTACACCTTGGTAGGAAAATATTTTAAGCCCCTGTTATTTATTATATACTGGTAACATTGAAGTATGAAAATAAAAATATTTATGCATGATACCACAACATTCTTGGAAGGTGGGCCTGTCAGCTGACTTTTACGGTAATACTTAGCACTGGAGTATTTAGTATCTGTAACTGAGTTGTAAGTTTAGGTGAGAGATTCAGATGCCTAAAGAGGTAGCTGTGTCATACACAGGCTTGCAAGTGTGACAAGACCAAAAGGAAGTCAAATCCTTTCTGACATGGCAGCTGGAAGCCAGGTGGGAGACTACAGGGTGGTGAGAGACAGAGAAGAATAATTTTACCACAGGAGTTTCTTCAAAGTGAGCCAACTTTACATCCATCACATCTCCATCCTTCTCCAGCTGAATTTCTACATAAAACATCATTGATGTTATGTAGCAGGCAGTCCCACTGGGGCTAACATGAACAGTAAGTCTGAGGAGAAAAAAGAAAAAAAAAAAGCTTGTATATATAAAAATCCTGTCACTTAAGAAAGGAAATGAGTATAGTTCAGTTGGTCGTGGGAAGAGACACCAGGGATGCTTCAAAAATAAATCTTCCTTGGCTCAGATTCTGAAAACTATCCAACCAGGCATTTATTTGTGCTCTGCTCTTCGCATTATCGTGTTGGTCTGCTCAAAACCATTAACTTCAGCCTGCAGCTTTGGGATGTAGGCATTTACGCCCTCTCTTTACCCAACAATCTTCTCCACAAAGGGCTAATCAAAATAGGCAAATACACTCCATTAGAACACTGAGCTAAAAAATAACATTCTTCACAAGCCATCCAGATACTCCTCTCTCGACCTGAGGCCATGCTTGCTCATTTGCATTTATTCATAAACAAACTTACCCTTTTTGTCTGGATAAAAGTTCCAACGTGTTCATCACAGAAAACATGGATTTAGCTGCAAAAACCAGAAATGCAATTTAATCTAACTGCAGTGATCAAGAAGTAGAACCAGTATTATCTTGCTTTAAAGGATATGATTTACGTAATGAGAAAATAGTATCTCTTGAATGACTTCTTATTAATGACAACTATTAGTCTATGATTAATAAGTGCTGTGCTGGGTAGAGAATATTCTCAGGCTTTAAGAATAGCTATAGCCTGAAGGCTTAGCCCAAAGACAAGTCGCACGTCTCTTGTCTCTTATCCACCTCTATGTTTGTACATTTGACCTGTTTGTGAAGAACACCAATAGAGAAGGATTGGTAGATTCCACAGAATATTAAAAAGTATACTTTGAGTCATCCAACAGCTCATTACCATTTAATGTCCTCTCTATCTTCTCCATGCAAGAAAGCAATGGACCATTTGGAGCATTACTGACAGGCCTCCGAAGTGGGTTATCCTAGCACATTTGTGAAAACAAGAGACAGAGGAAGATTCCTTAAATTACTAGCTAAGAGACACAGCACACAGATGCCCCATACAACAAAACTATTGTTGTTGGCTATTTGTTTTTGTCAAACACAGAGGTTACCTACGATTGGAGCTATCTCTGAAACAGCAGCACTGAATAGATTTGTGAAGATGTTGTTGTGCACTAATTACACACCAGATCCCTTTGGAGCAAGGAGCAGCTTTCCATTCCCTTTCCTTTTGAGCTGATCACTAGATGTGTCAGCTAATTTCACTGCGAAGCTAGAGATAAGCTAAGAAAATACTTGTGTTTTTATTTTAGAAAAAATCTGCCTGAGCAAATAGATCAGTAAGTGCCACAGGAGTACTTGGTTAGATTGCGATACAAGTTTCAGCTGAAGATATTCACTTCAGTAGCAAGCAAACTCTTCCAGTTTCTCTTCAAGCTCTTGTCTGAAAACTTCTCATACTTCACACTTCAATTAAAAAAGAACACTCACTGCTGAAGAGTTTTCACTTTGTTCAAATTCAGAACATTGTTTTCAGAGTAAGGCTTCAGTTAAGCATTAATAAAAAGAAGCATGGAAACAAATGGGAATTTTTATACTGAGCTCACAGCAGTTGTGCTAATCTACTCTTTACAAAGATTCTTAAATTAGCTACTGGAAGGGCAGGAAGCATGGAATGACTTAAGGTATATCACAGCAGCAGAAAGTCTAGATAGCAGATTTCAGACCAATTTCTAAAAACCAGTATTTTCTCCCAGTCCTATAGGCAATAAATCGTCTTTACATACCATGAATATGGTAACAACAATGAATGGAAGGTAACCTAAACTAGTAGACGATCAGTACTAACACCTGAATAGTTAAAACAATGCATGAAACAACCCCTAAAGTGTTAAAATTAGGCAGGAAACTTCTAAAATCTATTGTCCTAAGAAAAATGGGAAGCCAGGCTACACTAGGCACCAAGTTTTTCTTGGGGTTATCTTTTGGTTGGTTTTGGATTGCATAGGGGTTTTTGTTTGGTTGGTTTTGCTTGTTGATTTTGAAAGTCAAACAATTTTTTAACAACTTGGAAACATACTCTTATACTACATATCCTTCTCTCACCTAACCTGTGATTCTTACCATGCAAAAATAAACAAGTTTCAGAGTTTCAGTCCATGGCCTTTGTTGGTATTTTAAACGTAACTGTTCCATTAAAGCATTTGTAGAAATAGCTGTCACAACACCTGAAAAACATGTCAAAATGTTCTAAATATAATGGCAGGTATTTAAATTGGCAACGAGAAATGTTTGCATTGTATTTATGCATCCTTTTGTGGCCACCTCAGGTTGCAGTCTGCTTGTACACAGGAATCAGTGCACAATGGCAGTGTGAGGTTCAAGGGTTAATCCCGGACCTTTGTACAGGCACTAGCTCGAAATGTGGTTACTGGGGAATGTCAAGGTCTACAGCAAGAAGAGCACATCTCCTACATAAACCCTGGGTGGCACTGTTTCAGGATACCTTACAGCAAACTTTCTGCCTTCAGCTGTTATCTGTCATGCTGTAGTACCTGAAATAGTCTCATACCACATAAAATAGATTATTTTTGACTTGTATGTAGAAACCTGAGTAGAAACTAAATAGTTCATTGGCCTCACTAAGATTACAGAAAAAAACTAAGCATGGGCTTAGGAATCCCAGGAGAAGTATATGTCAAGCATACTAGTTAGAGAAAGTCAGTGCGGCTGAGTGAGTTAAATATATTTGCATTTCAGCTTTTACAAAGGAGGTGAACTGTGATTTCAAAAGTAAATTGATGATGTAATTCAACACTTGTGGCAGATCACACTTCTGTAAAATTATTAGTTTAGTGTATGCTATTAAATATTAATTTGCTTTTTAACCTGACACTAGCAGTGACCATAGCTATAACCATGATCTTTACCTGTGAATTGGTGCATGAATTTAGAAACATGTTTTCAGCATTTCTAGGGGGTCATTTTAGCTTAGGTTTGTTTTAACAATTATCAAAATGTTTTCTGCTGAGCAAGAACATGTACTATGGCCCATGTAAAATACGTTGCCTCAGTCCAGATCATAGGAATGGGTATGTGCAAATATGACATACCACAGCGTGGTAGTGGTTAGTATTTCTGTGGCATTTTTCATAAATGTTTGTCCAGAGCTCTTTGGAGTCTCTGTGATCTTGATACTAACTCCAGTGGTTTGATCATGTCCTGAATAAGCAGAAAAGTAAATTATTTGCTGACTGTCTTGAAGAGAATACTTCCAAAATAATGGAAGGAAACTTGCCATGGCTTACCTTGTCTGCATAATAGCTGTTCTGCAAATAAATAGAGGACTTCAAGTTTAATTAGTCACAATACAGTATGGCTGATAAGCCTAAAATACACTTTAATTTTCAAACAAAAAAAGCCTTTTCCATTGTGCGCAAACATATGTATTTAGGTATTTAGGTAAATGAATTTGCGTCATTTTTCCAGGATAGTGACAGTGCCAAATTTTCATAACAAGACAAATATTCCAAGACAATTATTAGCCTTCACATAAAATTGCGGGATTGGCAAAAATCACATATGTGAAACAGAAGCTTAAGCATTGTCAGGACGTTCCTCAGAATAAGGTGCTGTTCCACTATTCAGAACTGTCATATCAAATTACTGCACTCAAGAGAAGAGTTAAAAGTGATGAATAATTTAAAATGTTCTAATTATAGCTTCTCAGGCATATTAAATACACAAATGTTTAACTGGGTCAGTTCATGGGGGAAAAAAAAAACAACAAAACAACTACACATGCACTATCATGAGTATAGAAAATAATCGGAATTACCGCATGAATCCTGCATGCCCATCTGCTCTGGATTACTCTCTCTTTGACTGTTCACCAAAAACTACTGCTGAAAGAATCTTTCATGTGCACAGTTACTAAACAAGTTGTCCCCAGAGTAAATCCTCTTTGGCTCTCAAATAATTGCAGGTTATCTTATTCCCTTTTAAAGGGCATACTTCTTAGGGCACCTTTTGAGAAATTAATCATTGTTACAACTTGGTTTATTTTTGTCACGGTTGTCTGCATCTTGCTGAATTCCTGACTCTGTAATACGCTTCACAATGTATGGCCTGGGCACATTGTGTTTCATATGAAAATAGCATTTTGTAATTTCATAGTTCTAACATTTCTGATTATTTTTCCATTTCATTGAATGGTAATTTATTTTTCTGAGAAAGAACCAACATATTTCTCATTCATATTATTGCATGAATTCATTTTTTTTTTTTAGTGAAGATACTCTAGATTTATTGTAGAACATAAGAAACCTTGGCTTACTGTTGATACATTTTAGTGACAGCATTTCAGAAAATATGCCAGGTATTTCATGATCAGTGCAACATTGGTGTGGGGTTTTGTTTCTGGTTTCTTTTGGCATACTGAGGGTTGCTTTTTTTCTATTAATCCTATATCTAGTTTTGATTCTTTTTCATCTAAAGAATAAAATCCAAATAAATCACCAGCCATTTATCTTTACTGGCCTGCATCCAGCACTTTATTGGAATAGCATCTTTCCAGAAGCCCTCGGCTGAACTGCTGACCAGAGAAAACAGTGGCTACATAACAGCCCACAGTAAGTCTAAATACAGAACTGGGGCCTGGGGCAGTCTGTGAAAACCAGTGGTTCCAGTTAGAACAGCAGTATATGTGTAAGAGATGTTGCTGTAATTATGAGGTCAGAGCTAAAAGTGTGTTCTTTCACAAAGTGCCATGGGATTTTAGAGTGATCAGCAGTGACAGAGCTATAAAATGGGGACATAACTGGAACATGAATCAGTGTTTACAAAAAATGATGAGCATTCAAACAATTCCTTTATCCTAGGTGCTCTTCCATCTAAGGCAGGATAAACCCAGTGCTGCTTAATTTTTATGACCTAGAGCTTAGTCTGATATGGTCTATAGTTTATGGCTTTACAACCCATAAAAACTACAGTATGCTTTGTCATCTTTCCTTCAGTCTCTACATCATGTCCACAGTTACAGAGTATGAATATTTAGCTCCTGAGAGTAACATCAGAACGTTGGTGGGTGCATTTTATTTCACTACAGCTATATAGACTGAGCCAGTTTTACTTCATGACTTACTGAATAGCACTTCTGGGACTTAGTCTGAGACACTTAGCATTGGCAAGCTTTGACTATTTCCTACTCCTTCACTGAAAGTGATTAAGATCCTTCAAAGCCAAAGGCTGTATAGACAAACATCAGAAAAATAGGTTCATAGCAAATGACCATGGATGTAGAAACACATTGACACAGACAGAGCATATCTTTTCTTTGTAGTCAAGATATGGCTAACATTTGATTTCTGCTTGACATTAGCATTATAATCTCCAAGTAGTTCTTGTCTAAATCTTTTCCCAAAGGCTCTGGATCCAGGCGACCACAATTTAAATAACCTCGTGAACGAACATGTGAGGGCTGCCTTCATGTGTGTGCATTTTCTCTTTACAGGGTTTCATAGGGCACCGTGATTTCTATTCATAACTGAACATTTGTTGCTTTTTCTACATCTCTTATCTTCCTAAGAGTCTTCTGATCATTTTTTTAGCTAAAATCAGGTGTTGCACCATCCTTCATGTTCTTTACTGACATCAGTCAGCATGAAATCAATGGAACCCATCACTTGAGAGCTGCCACAGCTCTCCTTCAAGAGAGAGATAAAGTGAATGTAGATGACACATAATCTGCACAACATGGCAAAATTAGTAATACCCATACTATGCTGAAGGTCTACATTGAAAATGTTACTGGTAGAAGATGGGAGGGTGGAGGAGGAGGGAAGGAGAAAGGGGAGCTAAGAATTAGTTGAGGAGCTGAAAATAGTGATAAGCACTGAGGAGATCACTGAGGTAGTGAAGAGGTGTAATACAGAAAGAGAATAATCGTGCTTAAAGGAGCTTTCCACCAGTATGTCTCAAAGCTAACCACACAGCAGCCAGCTTTATTATATTGTTTTTCCAGACTGGGATGCAGAGAGATGGGGAGAGAAAGTGATTCCTGAAACGCTGGCCACAGAACTAGAGACCAGACTGCAATTTACCTGTCTTTACTCTAGCACATCCCCATTAGAAGTAAGAAAGAAACCAGCAATGAAAGAAAGAGATGGAGAAAGGGACTAGAAAATCACAAGAAAAAGACATGGAAAAAACCATGATGTAAGTATGAAACCATATCAAGTATGAAAAACAGAAGTAATAGAAAAAGAAGGATATGAAAAGCAGAAGATACATAAAAAGGAAAAGATTAAATAATTATATAGACAACACTAAAATTTGAAAATTTTGTGTTATATTAATAACAGAAAAATGAGACGAGTTTAGGTCTACTTTGAGCTATTTTAAACCAATATTGGTTTGGAGATGATTGTTCAGCTTAAGTGTTCTGGTTGAATATATATCAGGATATGGATTATATAACATGCAGAATTAAAAAAAGAAACAGCACTCAGTGGCAAATACTGATTTCAATAAAATAGCATGTGGAAAGGACACATTTTTCAGGAAAGGCAGTACCATAAAGGAGGTCAATCCCAACAAATGCCAGTTCAAGATATTACACCGGTGCCATGCAGACAGGTATTCCACATAAAGCACACATTTTACATCATTCTATGTTGGTTAAACAATTTGACACTGCTTTTCACATCTTACGTTTTAAAACTGAAGCTAATTTAACTATGAAGACTTGTTATAAATATATGCAATACACATGCAGTTATACATTTTAATGCTTTTACATTTTTAGACACTTGGTAATTCCTTAATTATATTCTTAAAAATTTAAAAATGTTCTTAAATCTTTTTGTCCATTCTTATATATTATGAACCAACTTCACTGTAACCCTCAACTCT
Source organism: Struthidea cinerea (assembly GCA_013397865.1). NCBI lineage: Eukaryota > Metazoa > Chordata > Aves > Passeriformes > Corcoracidae > Struthidea > Struthidea cinerea. Next base: position 28,113 of record VZTI01004260.1, read on the forward strand.
CAGATTTCCAGGTTCCTAGTCACCTACTAGAATGATATAATTTGTCTTAGCTCTATTAAATGACAGGATGAATGACTGCAAACTCATCATTACTCATTAATTCCTTGTCATTCAAGTCACTTAACCTTACTTTCTCTATAGGGATGATGCATTTGGGGATGAATCTTTTCAAACTGGTAAGAAAGCTGTAAGTGTTAAGAACCATGACTAGCTCAGATGGGATACTGAGAATATTGTCATTTGGACAGCTAAAAGAGCTAAGGAAATGCAAATATCTCATTACCCAACATCTTATTACAGTCATCCCACCATGGGTTTTTTAGAGTGTATGTATTTGTTTGCAAGTGTAGGGATACACAGGTGACAGATTTGCACGCAGTCACAGATGATGTGAAGCTTCTGGGAAGCTGATAGATTAGGATGTCCTTGCATTGAGCAAGAGTAGAAGGAACAACTATCCACACAACTTTTGTGTGTGTGTTTATTTGTAGCATTCAGAATCTGCACTGAATTGCATATATATTTATCTGTGCACATCACAAAAACATTCCCCAGGTTGTATGTGCTGAAAAAGCATAGAGAAAGAAAGACTGTGCCTACAGAGCTTAACCTCTAATTGTAAAAGGCAGATAAAAGCTGGGATGGGAAATGGAGGGACTGGCCAAGATCAGAACAAATTAGTGACCCTGTGAGGGTTATTCTGTAGTTTAACCCCAGCTGGCAACTAAGTACCCTCACTCACTCCCTTGCAGCGGTGGGGGGGAGGGGAGAGAGAACCAGAAGGTGAGAAGGCTCAAGGGTTGAGATAAAGACAGTTTAATAGGGAAAGCAAGAGCCACACATGCAAGCAAAGGAGAACAAGGAATTAATTCACCACTTCCCATGGGCAGGCAGGTGTTCAGCCACCTCCAGAACAGCAGAGCTCCACCATGTGTTACTTGGGAAGAGAAACGCCATCACTCCAAATGTCCCCACTGTTCCTTTTTCTTCTCCCACTTTTTATTGCTGAGCATGACACTGTATGGTATGAGTCATACAGCACATCCCTTTGGTCCGTTGTGGCCAGCTGTCCCAGCTGTGTCCTCTCCCAACTTCTTGTGCACCCCCAGTCTCCTCCCTGGTGAGGTGGTGTGAGAAAAGGCCTTGAGGCCGTACAAGTGCTGCTCAGCAGTTACTAAAACATCCCTGTGTTATCAACAGTGTTTCCAGCACAAATCCCAAGCATAGCCCCACACTATCTACTGTGAAGAAAATCAACTCTACCCCAGCCAAAACCAGCACAGAGTAGAACTAAGACTACATGAATTCCAGTCCAGTAGTCTGTCACCTAAGGCCTGGAGTTGTACTGCCTAACAGCAGGCACCAAAATAAGCTTTGTCACATCAGATTTTCCTGCGAGTTTTCAGAGAGAAACAGGCACACTCAGAGGGAGATCTGACCACCCCCCACCAGTAGATACACCACTGTCTCAAGGCAGCCATCACTCTCAGTTGTGTGAAGTGGGAGCTACGTCCCAAGTCTGCCCTTGGGCATGCCAGTTATATATCTCAAGAGTAGGATGTCCTTAAAACCTGACTATCCCTTACACAAAAGCACAGAAAAGCACACAAACTTGAAAAGTAGGACTATGTTAATAATTAGCCAAGAAATTAACATATTCTTCATTGTTACTTATGTTTTCTCACAACTGGTACAAACTGAAGGTGGATAAAAGCTTCTAGCTCTTTCCTTTTATTGAGGGGTGATTCTCCTCAGGATACATGTGAATTTGGGCTGGGAAATTTCTTTTCAACTGTCCTGCTACTTAGAAACTCTATTAAATCACAAATACATTTAATGCATCCTTATGCCTTGGTAATAAAATGTTGTCTAAAAAATTTTAATACAGTTGTGCCACCAGCCTAAAAGAGAACAAATTAACCATAATACCATGAAATCCTACCTCCATGTATCAGTTTCAGTTCAGCAATACTTCAAAACACAAAGGCCCACACACCCACAGACTCAGCAGACGGCAGGGTAATCAATTCTGGGCTGAAATAGGAGGGTGCCCTCAAGAACCAGTAAGTGGTTTTGTTCCTTTTCTCTTTTGTCCCTTCAAAAAATTAAGTCTCTCTCACCCTGGAAGATTTATTGAGCACTTAAAGGAAGAATGGGTGTTTTATGCATGATGAGATGGTTTTCCAAAGAATGTGGTTCATTTATTCATGTCAACAGAAATCTAAGATAAAATTACAGTGTTACATTATGCATACTTTAAATATAAATTGTGTGCTACTAAATGTGTGCTAAAGTAAAGGGAACAAGTATTTTTTGTTCTGTGGGAATGAAAGTTGCACATCAATGTTTTTCCCAAAGATTCGGACATGTTTTGTCTGACATGTCCACTGTATCTTTAGCTTTTTAAAATAAATGAAATCTTTGTCAGCTGATTTCTTAGTTGTATTGAGGTACCTAATGCAAGTACTACTAGCACACAATTAATTACATCTCTGCTTCATTACTCTTTGTAATTTTTCCCTTCAAGTATTTTATGTGCAGAGTTGTACTTGCACATATGTTAATACATAACAAAGGACATTCATTACCTACCCCCTTTGTAACCACATTGCAAATGTCTACTACACTGCCTGTATGGTTTTAGGTACCTGTTGTAACATTTAAACACCAGAGAGCAATTCAAACCTCTTGCTGCCTTGGGCTGTGAACCCTAAGTTCTTATACAGTCAATGGAGTGAAGCAGTTGCTCTCCTCTGACCAGTTGCTCTCTTACACTGAGGAGACAGAGTCATGCCCTAAAATAGTCCAGGTGCTCCAGAGATGCTGTCACTATGGTCACTTGTTAGCAACTGAATAGGAATTATTTATGTAGTACATTTTCATGGAAATTCTTCTTTTAGTTTTGGGTTAAAGAGCTCATTTTTTTCCACTTGGTTTAGGTAAGGTGCCAGGGGACACATCCAAGAAAAAAAAGAAGGGTATACTATAAACTGTTTTTTATTGAATTAGAACATGTGGTTTGGACCACGAAACAAAAATGAAAAACAATTTTTGGTTTTTTGTCTTAAGATAGCGCTAAAGAGAGATCAAAAAGGACAAAGACCACATTCATTAACAAGCAGCAGGGTGCAAAATGGGGATGAAGTCCCTCCCACTGTAAGTGAAGAGCAGGTTCAAGACCACCTGATGAAACTGAATAGCCACAACTCTGTGGGGCCTAATGAGATGCATCCCAGGGTCCTGAGGGAACTGACTGATGTTGTTGCCAAGCTACTCTACACCATATTTGGAGAACCCTGGCAGTCAGGTGAAGTCCTCAGTGACTGGAAAAAGGGAAACATCATTCCTATTTTTAAAAAGGGGAAAAAGGAAGACCTAGGGAACTACATACAGGAGATCCATGGAACTACATACTAGAGACCTTCCCTTGCCTGGGAAGACTGTGGAGCAGATACTCATGGAAACAATGTTAAGCACATACAAAAGGAGGGGATGATCCAAGACAGCCAGCATGGCTTCACTAAAGGCAAATCATGCCTGACCAATCTGGTGGCCTTCCATGATGGAATGACAGCAACAGTTGACAAGGGAAGACTAGGAAGTTGACAGATGTCAACTACCTAGACTTCTGTAAGTCCTTCTGTAAGGCGGTCCCACATGACATCCTTATCTCCAAATTGAAAAGACATGGATTTGATGAATGGACTATTCAGTGGATAAGGAATTGGCTGGATGGATGCAGCCAGAATTGTGGCCAGTGCTCTTATGTCCAGGTGGAGGCTGGTGACGAGTTGTGTCCCTCAGCGGTCCATCTTGGTACCAGGGCTCTTTAATACCTTTATCAATGACACCATCAGTGGGATTGAATGCACCCTCAACAAGTTCGCAGATCCATGAAGCTGAGTGGTGCAGTTGGCACAACAGAAGGAAGAGATCCTATCCAGGGGAACATGGACAAACTTGAAAAGTGGGCCCATAGGAACTTCAAGTTCAATAAATCCAGGTGCAAAGTGCTGCACCTGGGTTGCAGCAATGCCAGACGTGAGTCCAGACTGGGACAAGAACTTTGCTGAGAGCAACTGTGCTGAGAAGGACTTGGGCAGTTCACTTGCAGCCCAGAAAGCCAATGGTATCCTGGGCTGTATCAAAAGAGGGGTGGCCAGCAAATCAAGGTAGGTGATTGTCCCACTCTACTCTGCCCTCATGAGACCCCACATGGAGTGCTGTGCTCTTAGCATAAGAAAGGTGTGCACCTGTTAGAGAGAGCCCAGAAGAGGCCACAAAAATGGTCAGAGGACTGAAGCATCTCTCCTACACAGACAGGCTGAGAGAGCTCAGGAGAAGAGAAGGTTCTGGCAAGAGCTCATTGAGGCCTTCCAGTACCTAGAGGGTAAAAAGAGCAATGCCTTATATGGGCACATTAGTGATAGGACAAGGGGAAAATGGTTATAAACTAAAAAATTAGATTTAGATTAGATTTTAGGAAGAAATTCTTTATTTTGAAGGTGGCGAGGCACTGGAACAGATTGCCTAGAGATGTTGTGGATGTCCCATCCCTGGCAATGTTCAAGGCCAGGTTGGATGGGGCACTGAGCAACCTGGTCTAGTGGATGTCATCCTTGCCCATGACAGGGGGGTGGAACTAGACGATCTTTAAGGTCTCTTCCAACCCAAACCATTCTATGCAAAGGGGCATTTCCATAGATTAAAAGAGCTGCTACCAACATCCTCGTAAGTACACTGCATGTCATAAAAGGCAGAGGTTATTTCGGATTAGCTCTAGTACTGAAAGAACAAGGAAGTACTAAATGGCTGCAGACATCAGTATTAATGAGACCTTAACTATAGCTCACCCACTCTTGCACCAGAAGGGTTCTGGAATAAGTATTAAAAAGTAATACAGCACAGAGATACTCAAAGGGCTGCAGAAATTGGGCCAGGATTTCTTGAGGACTCCTGAATCATTATTTGTACAGGATTATGCAAAGACTCTTACAACATTTTCACGGTCTCATGACAAGTCTAATCACAGATACCACAAAAACTTTTCCCTGTCATGAAATATCAGAAATATTTTGTGTTTTATTTTGGACATTTGGTTGACCCAATGTTACTAGCTTTCCTTTCCTCCCCTCCTTTTTTACCCCCCTCGCCACTTAACAGAATCCAGCATTTCTTTGTGTAAATGGATGTATTTTGATATTTTAATCAGAATGAATTGCATCTGGATTGCTATCAGTTTCTCAGACTCTATAGAATTTGCAAAAATTAGCTCGTACTGAAATGTAAGGCCAACAAAATTAAATTCTAGAGGGATATGTACTAAACACTGGCTAAATGATGTCAAAAATGTCAAGATGTCAAAAATTTCAGAAAACAGAGCACAGAGAACAACAATGAAAATTTTACAGTGCACTTGCTTTGCAAGCAAAGTGCAATGGCTCCATGAGGTGAACACCGAGGTCAAAGTTTTCCATCTGAGGTGATAAAATCTGGAATTTGCAGAGTTGGAAACTATCTTCAGCCAAGCAATTATGTGGAGGAGGAGGAGATGCTTCAAAACCATTTGTATTGTCTGTGAATGGTTAAAGTGTGAAAAACAAAGACACACACTGAGCAGTCAATTTTGATATTATGCTTACGTTTCATTACATCACTTACATCATGAGTTTAAATCATGTTTTGTTTGCACAAAGCTCCCCTTTATGCCCACAATGTAGCAGTAAAAGATAAAATTATTAGGGCGCTGTTGTTATTATTATTTGAATGATTGTAATCAACATGGAAACTCTCCTACCTCCCTGTTCTGTTTGGCATCTGTAAGATCCTCCATGCATGGAGTGGTCTATTACCATAAAAAAAAAAAAAAAACCAAAAAAAACCAACACAACAAAACTCTTAAGAGGCTCACTGCTTCATGTTCTCTTCTGCCAGTGATCATTTTCCTTAAACTCAGTATATTAAATGCTTTCTCAGCTTATACTTGTAGCCTGAGGAAAGCTCCACTAAAAATAAATAGTGTTTATAAACCTAGCGACAGATGTCGGGAATTTATCTCCTTACCATGCCACGACACGCCTCCTCTATTCTCCAGATCGGGGATTAGCTGGGAGAAAGGAGGGACGGACATCGAGCTACAATGTTTTCTCACTGTCTCCCTTAAGAGTTTCGGCTAAAACAAAGGAGGAGAAGCAGGAAAGGAAAGCAGGTGCCATTTGAGGCTCGGAGTTACGGTGCCGTGGGATAAGCGGGACAGGGCCCCACACCGGGATGACCCACCTGGGGAAGGCGCCGGCCCCACCCCGCCCGTTACC
>VZTI01004260.1:35239-147000 GCA_013397865.1 Struthidea cinerea
GGGGGGCGGGTGCGGGTCCCCAGGGCTGCGGGGCGGTGGCCGGCGCTGCCCGTACCTGCGGAGGGCGGGGCGCAGCAGCGGCGGCGGCGGCACCCCGAACAAAGGGGCCGCGCCCCGGGGCTGGCCGGGTAGGGGGNNGGCGGCTGCGGCGGCGACTCCTGCCCCGGCCGTGTACCGGAGACTCTGTGCGTGTATATGGGCGCTGCGGTTCTAGGGTGAGTAAGAGCAGGGTTTCTGTAACATTTAATTGCTGCCTGCTTTCCTGTGCTGGGCTTTTCCGTAGTTAGTGGATACTAGAGCTTGTGTTTGCTTGTAACACGAGGGAGCAATACAAAGTGTGCTATTAAGTTCCCCAATTAAAAAGAGCCTTTCGATGCTCGCCTGTTTGGTTAGGTAAGCGATTTGGTGTTTGTTTCTGGGTTTCTTTTAAATGGAAGTTAATAGCTTCAGCTCCTTCCCCTTAATTGAGTCTTTAAAATGAAAATCTTAAGTGGGCCATACGTATCCCAAGAGTCGCCTGGAGAGCGATATGTGTGTTTGTTTTGTAGCATCCCCAAACCGTCCTGGCAGAAAGATTGCCAAAATGTATATTTTCAGGCTCAAAATGACCCTGATGTTTTATTTCACACTTGCATTTTCAGTTCTTGTTGGAAAGAGACTTGCATTCTGCACTGCAAAACATTATGCTTCCGCAAGTGTAAGATACATGCCTCTGCTGGCTTTTCAGTGTCTGGAGATAGTTTTATGCCCACATCTCTCCATTAGTTGTTCTTTGTCTTTTCCACTGAAAGTTAAACTGAAAAGAGAGGAGCTCCTGAGAGAGGGGCTGGACTGGGAGAAGTTACTGCTATTCTGTTAGTTTTCAGGATAATTAATAGTGATTATAACTGGATTCTTAATTAAAAATCCTCTTCTTTTCAGCTGACTTATTAATATAGTAGCATGTACCTTAACATTTGAGTCCTGGGAAACTGTGATTCCTAACAGAAATGAGAACAACTGTTTGATATGTCAATATCTAATGTAGATTTAAATCCTTCAGGCTGTGCTTGTGAGACAGTTTGTCAAACACTTCTGGTGGAAGCCTCCAAATGGTAGAAATTTTAGGGATTGATAGTGCTAGTCATGTTTACCCTTTATTCTTCTCTGTAGAAACAGGAGAATATGATGTAGTGTTGCACCAAAAGATCAAAAAAAGCCTTCAGTCCGCTGCATGAGAGGTCAGCTGTGAGGTTAAATAAGCTGTGATGCTGAATACTGAATGTACTCCTTCACTATGGCAAATTCCTTGATCTCAGTGTTCACTTTTTAGTGCCCTTCTGAATTTGAGGAAGGGAAAGATTACAAACATTTTAAGGTGAAGTATTTTGAGTTGTGTGTTCTTTGACAGTGTCATAATAATGTTGTCTTTATGTTTTTTGGACCTTAAGGAGAGAATCTTTAGCCATGAAAGTGAAAACTGGAATGTGTCCTAGCTGTGCATTTGTTGTAATCTCTGTCACCTGTGGTCATGTACCCTTTAGCTAAATAACCCATAGAATAGTAGGCTATTGAGGGGAAGGGATGGGCATGGGGAAACGGGACAGGGAGAGATGTGACTGTGAGGATAAGGCAGCGCTGGATAAAGGCAACCGAGGAGGAGCACAAGACTTAAATAAGTGTAGTTGGAGACATTGCAGTGGTCTATGTGTCTTCTGTATTCAGACTGACTTCCAGTTTCTGTAAGATCAGTTGTGTTCTTAACCTCAGATACTAAGTTACGCACTGAAACATCCCTGTATCTACTTTTTCTGAGGGATTACCCTGAAACAGAGGTGTTCCATCTGAGAAATGGTTTTGCTCCTCCTCCTTTGCTCCAGAGGTGTTAAATTTCAAGTGTATCTGACTTGGAAGAAGATAATTGGTGAGGCAAAAGATGTTGCTGTCTTCAAAACTGATATATGGCAGTCTCCGATATCAAAGGACACTGTAGATGTAGTGTCTTGCGTAAAAAGTTGTTTGGGCACTGCATTTCAGCCAACTGACAACAGCATTATTTTTGCTGCAGTTTTACAACTGAAGAGGAAATAATTATATGAGAAAAATCTTTTGTGATTAGATTTGGTTGCTTTGCCACCCTAGTGAGTGCTGTAGGATATAGTGGTCCTGGGAATTGGTGGTCCATAACATGTCTTCTAGACAGGGAACTCCCCACCCCCTTGAAAGTGCTTATCGCCAGCTTCCAGTAAACTTCTGATGGCTCCAAGCTATTGAAATTACTTTGCATCTAAATTGAAATCTATTTTATGTGAACAAGGTAGTTTGGTAGGCTAGTGACAGCATTCTTGTGAACATATTGTAGCCTACCTGCCTCAAACACGCAATTACAGGACAACTGTGTTAAGCCTCCTTTCTACCTTAAAAAGAATTTATGTGAGGAACCAAGTAAATAGAACAGTTGGTATTATGTATGTCCACTAAATATTCTGCAAAATATTTTACATTTTATAAATTGTTAACTAGGGAAGAAATGGTTATATTTTATTAGCCGGTTGCAGTCGGCTTAAAATCAGCTGTCAGGATAGTTATAAAAAGTTATTTTTAAGTCTTAGTGTCTGCAGAATCTGAAATTGGTTATAGTCCCTGTGGATATAAATAACTTAGAGTCACTTTATAGCAAATGTACCTTGCAGACCAGGGGATTATTAAATCCTGTTTTGCTTCTCATCCTGTTTTCTTAACTATAGTGAGTCAGAGTCAGCACCTAAGGCCCAAGGATTTATCAGTGGTTACAGCTGCTTGTTGAATGTTGAATTATGGGTTGTTGTGCAACCCATAACCGTCAGGTTAGGCTTATACTCTGGAGCCTTAGAAACTCTTTACAGCAGAAAAAAAAAATTCTGAAATTCCCACAGAAAAAACAGTATTGGATTGAAAGTTAGGAACAAGTTGGAAAGAAATGTAGTATAGATTAAGTAATGCTGCCTTAGAATGCACCAATGAGAGAATTCATTGCCTTTGCCCAGAGTGGGGCTTAGTATTTACTAGTCATATTTTGTTTAGGATTCAGTTTGTCTCTATCAAAATTCCCAACACCTTTGGAACAATAGATTGGTAACACTGAAGTGTCCAGGCTTTGCGCAGAGGGGGAATAATGGAGAAAGGTGTGTTGAAGATGTTAGATGACATAGTAACTACAGAGAATTCAAAGTTAAGTTATGCTGTAATCAGTTTATAACGGAGAGGAGCCAGGAATGCAAAGAAGGTAGAACAAACAAGAGATGTAGAGCTGGTTGCACAGTAACTCTGCAATTGTTCCTTTAGTGGAATTGATGATGCTTATTTTGTGATATTGGCTCCTTAGTTGAAGTAATTATAATGTACATTGAATTCCTAACAGTAAAGTTCATTTAATGCATTGTATTTTTCTCTATAACAGTAAGTTTACTACATCATTTGATGCAAGAGTGTGGGAATGTCTGGTGCAGTGGCCCACAAGGTTTTATTAAAAATTGGCATGTAAATATACTGTATGACAAAACAAATATTTTTGCAAATTATGGAAAATGCTGTTTATGAAGGTGCTTTGCATCTGTGCTTAGTAAGTGGGTAGCCATACATTCAGGCCTTGGTACCTGTTTCATTTTACTCTCTGGAATACTAATTTAATAGCCTTCTGTATTACTGTTAGACTTGATCTTTAGCTCTGATCCTTGTTTTGGGAGTCTGAGAATGTTCTACATATAGTACCCACATACAGACAGGCAGAAATGTTTCTGTCAACATTAAGTAGATTGCAGTAAACATGGAAGTCTTGCAAAAATGAAACATCTGTGAAGAAAATAAAAAGCAAACTATGTGTGGTACAGTCCTTCTTTTTGTTGGTACTCCCATTCAAGCCTGTCAGACAGTGCAGAGTAAAGGCAGTCTGTCATTTCAAGATGTGGCAGTGTAGTAACACAGAAGTAGTTAATACCAGCAACACTTTGCCCAGTGGGATTTATTTCAGACTTCAAAATAAAAGAAATTATACAGACAGGAAAACAGTGTTAATGTTTTAACAGACGTCTCTGCAGGCTTGCTGTGTCAGTCACAAAACCCACACTCGATGGGTGAGGTCACACAATGGAAGATGCTTGAGTAGATGGACTCGAAGGTCCTACTTAAAGCAAGGCTGGTAGCAGCTCATCATTAACCATCTGTCACTGTTACCCATGTACCCAAAGTAAGCAAAATCAGGTACTCCATCCAAGTGACTGTTGTATAGAAGAGCTGTTTTGGAATGACACCGCTAAATCATAAAGTTCTTGCACGCCTAAACACCTAAATTAATTTCATCTATGTAGTGTAATATGCAAATAAGCATCATTCCATTCCTCAGAACACTTGTATTTTAAGAAATAACACTGCACACTCATAAGAACTCATTTTTGTGAGGTCAAAATTTATGTTGTCCAAATTAAGAGTTCATTGCAATGCTTCAGTGACTGATCCAGTAGAGTCATGACTGGTAGCTCAGTGCACCTTATCACAACTTGAATTCTCTGATTTTTAATAAGTTTACATTTTTGAAGTTGATTTGAAAATGAATGTGAAATTTGTTTTACACTGATATAGTTTACGGAAATCAATGATACAGCACAGGCCTGTATGAGTATGATTTATTAAAGCATCTTTCTTTACTGGTCCAGACTGTATTTTTTGTCCGCTGCTGATTAGACCTGATGGCTTTGAGGTTCCAGTTCACTCATATTCAGTGGCAGTAAAGTATATAAGAAACCAGGAAAACTTAACCTAGAAAGAAAACACTGCACTTTGGACTCCTTCTCTATACAGTCCAGCATTGTCATTCAGAATTTAAGGAGCAGATGCATTAGACTAAATATCAGAAACTGCTTTCAGTTCAGCAAGTTTTCCATCTAAAATGTTATTAAATGGTTAGTGTTGTAAAGAAGAAAATATAGTCACAGGTAATGTTCATAATTAATTCCAGGTGTTCTGCAACATCTCAGAGTACCCCATAGGAAGAGACCCACTAATTTGAGATGTGTGAAATGCCAGTACTTGATTGTTTTTCCCTGTTAAATGAAGACTGTGATAAGAACAATAATGAAAAGTTAAGGTACTGATAAAGAACAAGAAAGATGCTCATCTGAATTAATAATTTGGTTTGCATCAGTACTTGTTTTGTTTTAGTGTATAGTGTAGCATAAAGGATTGTTTTTAGAAAAAATAACTGAAGAAATATAGATGCCTTTGTTTCAGAAATAGTAAAGAGACTGAACCAAGTGTTCTTCCAGGTGCGGCATTCTTTCTGTGAAGAACTTGTCTGAGTTTTGGTTTTATAATAACAACTAAGCAGGAGCTGTTGCTGCCATTTGGACTTAGAGGAGTTAAAGTCTAAATCTTAATCCAAAATATGTCACTGTCCTCTTTCTCACATCTTGTTTTGATAATAACTTGTATCTTAAGTCATTATTTCAACTTTTTACCCTTCTGCTTTTAGGGGAAAATACTCACTTTTGACCAATATATATTCCACATCTTAAATGCTTCTGTGCTTTGTTTAGAAATCCCATTGCAGGCATTGCCAACTGGTTTTTGTTGTGTTGAGAGTGTGGGAGGTTATAATTTGTAGATTGATGGGGTTGGAGAGGCCAGTAGCTGATCCACAAAATATTTTGGGAAAGCCTGTATGTGTACACCCATGCAACTGTCTCCCTGTCGATCACTAATTTTGGGCATGTAGTTATATATGTGTGCACTGATGGGCTTACAGTTACAATTACACTTAAAGATTCCAGCATGAAAATGCTGGAATTTCTCAGCTCATCTTTGCCCAAGAACCAGAGTGAGATATGAAATGTTTTGGTTTGGAATAATTCTGAAACCTTAGGAGGTCCTGATTTTTGAGAAACTTCTTTACTGTCATGCCTCTTTAATGTTTTTCATTGGATCATAATGAGAAAGTTGTTTCTTTTGGGGTAACTTGGTTTAGCACATGTTGAACTTTAGTAGAAGAGCATCTTTTTCTAAACCGTAAGTGAAAGTTAAGCTATATCTGTTGTATTTTCTGTCTTGCAGAGGTTGAATTTTATAGGTCTGGCAGTCAAAGCAGATAGAGGAATGAAGTAAACTAAAAAAAATATTCTCTGCAAGATACATGAGTTAAAATTGAGACCATGTTTGTAACATACACAGTTTGTGAGTTTCTTCAGACTGGAGTATTTTGAATAGCATTGCAAAAGCAGTTGAGGAAAACAGTCTGTTGTTTGAGGAGTGAAGTTTTATATTATAATCTTTCTAATAAGTTTTACTACAATTTTAGGAGAGAAGACTTTTTTTACAAATATGGGGGAAAATATGTTTCTCTGAGGGAAAACTGAAACAGAAACAATCTTGTAGCCAAGTAGTAGGATTTCTTTTAAGATAGTATGAACAATGAAATACAATATGATAAAGTAGTGAAATGGTCATAACCAACCCAGTCAGAATGGCACAGTTAGATGGTCAGGGGTTTGAAGGAGATATTTTCAGGAACGTAATTCCTGTTTTACAACAAACTAGGACTGGTCATGCTATCGTCTATGAGCAACAGGAATAGGTTTTAATAACACTAACTTTCCCAGACTTTATGCAGGAGTCTGACTGCATTAAAGTAAAAGAAATAAACCCCTTGAGGTGAAAAACAGTAGAATTAGCTTCTGACTCTGTGGTGAACTGATGCTAATAGAAGTACTGCTACTGAATTGAAAGCTTGCAAGTGACCAGCTGAAAAGAAAATGTTTTCGTAAGTCAGAGGTATTGAAGGTTTCTTTGGCCAGAGAAAACCATGTAACACTGAAAAGGTATTAGGTCACATACATCTCACTGAAACTTAAAAGGTTGTGTGTACAGAAAGGAAAACAGCTCACACTTGGTACTGTTTAGCATTGCAATGTGTGTAGAATTAAATCAGTTAAATGTTGATAAAGATATTGGATTTCACCATAGACAGATTTCTATAGTCATTTTTCCATGGGGAAACTGGCCTTTAAAGTAAACTGAGTTTGGTCTGTGACCAGTGCTGGAATGCCCTTAGCTTTTGCGTTGCGTGTCAGGTCAGAGAGACACACTTGCGACCCATCTAGTGATGTGCAATAGTACACCATCCTTAATGGTGCCTATTCCAAGAGTGCCTTTGGAGTATGATTAAAAACCTAACTTTTAGGTTTTTTTATCAGAAGTTTTTGATAGCTGCTTCACTTGGTTCCCCAGATAGTCAGAAATGAATGTTATGCTTGCTTCTATGTTCTGAAATTGATCTATGATTTTAACATAGGTTGCTTTGTAAAGAACTTTTTTTAGATAGCCTGTTCTGTTAAAATTTGGAACTTACACGCTTATATTCTTGTAAAGTCATTTAACAGTTCCGAGTTACTTTGTGCCTTGTAGGAGTTGTAAGAATTGAAACAGGAGCAAAAAGCAACTTTTAAAAGTTACTACTTCACAGTCTGAGAACATTCAATTTGAAAATGCCTTCTGTGGTACTGCAAGAAAAGTGTGATCGGTATTTTAAGCAGGACAAGATGAAAACAATCTTTCACTGGCTCTTAATGGGACAATTGATAAATTGACGTGAATATTAATAATTTCATATTAATTTAATAAACTGAATGCCCTCTGTTTCTAGCCATTGTAAGTTCAATGCCCATAATATGTGAAATAGCCATGAAAGTCTGTCATGTATCATATGATTGGCAAGCATATATATTGAACTAAAAGGCAATTCATTGCCTGATTTGGTCTTTTAGGTCTATTAGATTAACTCTATCAATTTTTCAAATCATATATCTAACAGTTTTAGAATAAATGGCATCTAAAAATGGGGAGGGATCCACCTAACAGTGTTTCAGCTTTATGAGTGCTGTATTACTATGCAACATCAGGTCTATAACCACTTGTGTTCTTGAATCACCTATTCAAAAGATTTTTGTGTATTTGCAAACCAGTGTCATTCAGTGAGTTGTGCATATGAAATCCTTGTTCCCTGAATAAAACGAAAAATTATTATGACTTTAGGAGAAGAAATTTGCACTGTATAGAATATAACCAGAAGGAGACATTACCAGAACAAAATATGGCTACAAAAGTAATGCTCTTGCAATAACACTACAAAAAAGTACTTGTGCGTTTCTAATTAGGTGGTAAAACAGATGGCAAAGTCATAAAATGTATGAAGTAACTTACTTTGCCAAGTCAGATTTCACTAAAGAAATTTGCTGCAGCTGCATGATTCCTTAGAGGAATAAAAGGAAATTTTGAAATGCAAAATCCAACATGCTCGTATTTCATTAGGTTCCATTTGGCTGGTGTATTGATGCAGTCTGCCTGTGGGGAGAGAGAACACTTGCCTGTATTTGTGAAGAGGAGACGGAGAACTTGGTACCTGCTTGTTGGTGTCTCTTGTTAATGCCCTGCATTCAGTCCTGTGTGCTTGCATCATTTGTGCTGTGGCCTTTGATGTAAACGTGCTTGCAACTGCTGGAGCACTCGTTTCCTGCATCCTTCATTGTTAGAAGCTGTTTTATTAGCATGAGATGTGAAGGATAATGTATTGTGGTATTCCTGCTCTGCTTTTGCTGAAACTTCATTCAGCTAGGCATTGACTTGTGGAAGAAGGCAGTGCCTGCCTCAAAAATGCTTTATTTGAAAGCTTAGACTTTTTCTTTGTCAAGAATTTCATAGGAGTGTTACTCAAACAAGGCTCCTGCGTTCGTTCTGTCTGTACTAATACTTGAAAGAATTTAAGGGTGTTCATGTGAGTTTTCACCATAGTACTATTATGACTGGCTAACAGGGAAAAGTAGTTGTTTTGAGCAGGATAAATTCCCTGAACTATCAGCATCAGAACTTGTCTTGGTGTGATGAGAGATGCCTGCAAAACAACGAGGCTGCTTCTACCAGGCAGAGCCCTAAGCTACAGAAGAGATGCTGTCTGCATCCTTTCTGTAAATTCCATAAGACTGTTGGGTGCAGCCTGCCATGAGCATGTTTTGCTTTGCAGATACCATTTGTTTCTAGACTTCTCTGTCACAAGTTAACTTTCCTGCCTGTATAGCAGTGAAGCTATCTGGGTGCAGTTTTGGGTTTAGTCAATGTAGATCTTGATTGTCATTCTTTCTGGCTGTAAAAATGACCATGCAAATATTTGTGGTTTCTAGAAAATGCACATCTGACATTCTGAACTTCTAAAGGAAGACTAGGGTCTTTAACAATTAAAAAGGTATTTGTGTTAGAGGATAATCTATATTTTTTCAAGTATGTCTTTTGGAAGCCACCTTCAGACTTTCCTCAAAGAATTTACTTCATCAAGCCAAGTCAACCTGCTTATATTTTAATCTTCCTAAAATTTCTGTAGTGTATATTGAAGTGTAAATGTACAGGGGCAAAAAGGACACACTAATGTGGTTGAGATTCCTTTTAAAATATGATTGACCAAAAAACCCTGAATTTTTGATACTGAATATTCTGTGAACAGGTTTTGAATGTAGTGCTCTTGAACTGCTTTTGAAAGTGCACTACTGAAGCTCGTGTTACAAGCTGTGGCATAGTGCCTTCAAGGGAACTGCATTCTTGTTGCTTTCTAGAACAGCTGGAAGCAGCAGCCCTGTGCAAGTGTCAGTGAAGCCTAGCTTATTGTCAATCAAAAGTTAGCTTCCAGATGTGCTTTCTTGTACTTGAAACACAGGATAAAAATGGCTGTATCTTGTATGTCTTAGGTGACACTAACTTAAATGTGTTCTTGAAATGTTTCACTGAGTTCTTAGTAGAATAGCGCTAGTTAAGACCCTGAGCTGTTGATTCTGCGTTACTAAAATTCATCTTTGTAGGCTATATGTTGACTCTTGCATTTTGGGGGGGATGGGGGTTGGGAGAGTGTCTTTGTTCTATATCAAATGCATCTCCCATGAATGTAACTTGACTTTTGATTAGAGTTAGGGTGTTGGAGGCTCTTCCACAGATGTCCCCCTCATCTGTTTCAGCCTTTCATTCATTTTGCTTATGGTAGAAAATCAGCTGCAGTACCATAGTACCTGTTTGTCTGCCTTCCCTCTGAATCCATGCAAGTCTGTGGATAGCTTTGACAGGCTAGTGGCATGTAATTGTTCATTATTCTATCGTGTCTGCTGTGACTGTTAATTCTCTCCTTATGGTGTATAATCTTAAATTAATACAAAATGAATGCCTTCTGTCAATGTGCTAGATTACAGATCTTCGTGTTTACTAATTGAATATGAAAGAAGACATGACCCTTACACTTTGTGTTAAAGCAGTTCAGCACCATCAGCCTGGGAAAGCTAAGTTCCCTCAATGATTAGAATAGACTGAGAGAGGGCACCAGCCATGTATTGAACTTGTAGAAGCAGGAACAGTATTTTAGACTCTCACGTAAATGTGTATATTACTAAAATTATTACACAGTGGAACTTTAGTCCATTGAACTATGAAAGCAAGCTTTAACCTTGTGTTAACCTTGGTGGTGGGCTTGAGGTGCTGCTCTTCCCACTGATCTCTGGATCAGTCCGGATAAACCATTGCAAGTATCTAGAATTCTTACCAATGTTTTGTAATAAGCCATCACATAACTTGGAAGAGGTGAGGAATCTTCAACAGGTGTCAGATTATGGTTGACACTTGCACTGTTTTGCCACAGTGTTTATAGGCCGGAAGCGCTGTGGTTTTGCTTTCCCCATGCTCAGCTATGTGTTGTTCTGTGCTGTCTTTGGTACCAGCAGACTTGTGTAGGTAACTAATCTGTTCAAAAAACAGTATAGGTTAATTTTTGTCTTGAGCAACTTCTTAAGTGCTTTGCCACCTAATTGTTGCAAACACCAGTGCTATTGGGAGAAAGGATATGGGAATATCAGTCAGACTGTTGCAGGTTCAGTTTGTATCAGCCTTGCAGACACACACAGGTGGGCTCAAGGGTTGTGTGTTTTGTCAGCCATTTATGTGGACAGTGATGTAGCTGCTTTGTTTTCTTTTCAGTACATTGCAGGGTTTGAAATCTTAAGACCTTGATTTTGTTCTAGACTGTTTCTGTTATTCAGTTTGTCAGGGTTTTCATGTGCTGTTCCCTGTGGGTTTCAAGAAATTTCTTTATGGAAGTGCCTCTCCAGAAGTCATCTTGCAGGATGCCAAAGAGGCCTTTTGGTAAGAAAATGCTGAAATGATGGCTTAAAACATATGAAATACATATCTGTTCTCACTTCAGAAGGTGCTGTCTAGTTCATGGCCGTGCCCAGAAGCTGGCACTAAGGCCTTGTGGAGCCTCTGGGAGACTGCTGGAACTCTGTGAACTTGTTTCCCATGTTTTAGTGACTTCTTGTTGGAGAGATCTCAATTCTTCTGATGCTGTCTTAAGAGTATAAAGCTGTGGGCATGTGGGAACCACTATTCTTTATAACAACACAATGTAATTTATGGGATGGATGGGCCTCTTACTGGATGAAGAGTTCACTGGTTGACTTTTGACAGTCAACTGGTTTGACAGTTTAAGTGCCTAGATATGGTTATGATTTGAAGTACTTGTCTCAAGGATCTGGGAAATGTAGGTCTTTTGCCTGAGGAGATTTGCTTCTGCTGAGAGATAGAACTGAAGTCAGTCTTCTACCCTTTACTTTTGTTAGTGTATGTGTAGTCAGTCACCGTAGTAAATTTGTTTTGTGGGTGTGGGAGGCACAAGCACCTTCTAAGGTGTGCCCTAGAAAGCTTTGGAAAGAAGGGTTCTTGCGAAACCTTGAATGTGACTTAACTGCTTGTTAAACTCATGGGAAGCTCCAAATCCTAATTCCTAGTTAAACGTGTTTATTTCAAAAGATTATTTTCAGGACATAGGGAAATACTTGCTGTGAAAGTTTCTAACTTGTTATGAGGCTGAGTTTCAGGAGACCTGTTTCATTACCAATGAAATTAGTAATTTCTAAGATAGGCTTGAACATTTGGGTTCATTCTTCTCTTTCTCTAGTTTACTACTTAAAGTTTGTGGTGATTATTTAACACTTGAATACTTGTTCTACCTTAATAAAATACTGATGTTACTTTGTGCAGAGTTTGGCAGATGTTGTGTATTTAAACTGTATTAAAACACCAGTCAAACTCCATGACACAACAATAATGCTGATCTAACTTTTAAAACTTCCTTATTCTCCAGTTCTTAAAACAGCTGATATCATGTCCCATCCTCTGTCCTCATGTATCCTATCAATTTCTGGGTCATGGGGTGTTTCTGCTGATCTGGTTTGAATGTTGTAATTGGAACCAGATGATGGGAGGGTTAGATTCTGCTTGCCTGGAGTTGTCACCCTCCTTTTCCAGGAATGCTTTTATTGCAGAAATATCTGAATCATTTGTGAGGTGTCTTCCAGATATTTGGCACCTAGTATGCTAGTGCTATTTTCAAACAATACATTCTCAAGTATACTTTTGCTCTTGTTAACCAAACTGAAGCTATGGGACTCAATAAACAATGAAGTAATTGGTTGAATTTGTGATATTTTCATAACAGCTAAGATTATATTGCTTCATGGTCCTTGGGGATGTGAAATATGTTGCCATTTTTCAAAATTCTTGTTCCTGTGCTTTTTCTTAGAAAATTGAACTTGTAATTTGTAGGTCATGTGAAGCAACAGAGTTTTGATTCACTTTGGGGAATTATGAAAGTTTGGAGAGTTTTTAAACTCACTTTAGAAAATACTGTCAATTACCATAAATTTCCACTTCACCATGAAATAAGTTGTGGCTAATGTTTCTGGAGGTGATAGATTATACTAAGTGTAAAGTGCATAGTAGTGCAGGCATTAATTTCTTCAGGTAAAAAAAGGTTATTTGTTTAGAGCAATATGAGTTTCCATAGCTAAATTTTCTTTAATTGTTCAATAAGTAATTGATAATTTTGCCTCTCTGGAAGTATTTTGGTCAAAACATACTAACTAGTTCTTGATACTGTGGAGGCAGCTCACATACTGCAGTTAAATTATTAGTGTTCCTTTAAATGTATCAAGTTCTAGCTCTCTTAAACAGAGTAAAGGCGGCTGCTGTAATGTATCAGCTAGCAGTTGTAATTGATGCTTATCATATAAAACAGTCTTCAGGGGAGAAAGTTGCTCATCATAAAAGTGAGTGGGTAATGAGGTTAATATGACAGACTTTCAAATCTTTATGTAATCTTCTCTTAAAGGAAAGGAAACAAAAGAATTAGGATTCAGTTTTGATGTATTAGTTACATCAAATGATGTATTTGTTTTATGTGGGCTATAAAATTGACAATAAAAAATTGTTTTGCAATTGAAGAAAGGTACCACTATCTCTACTTATTAAGTAGGATCAACTATGCTAACTGTACCAGCTATCTGTAAATACAAAGCTATGTTTAAACTAGTCCCCTTCAAACAAATGTCTGCAGCCAATCAAAGTCCTCCTGTTAAGGACAACTGCATATTCACAAGGCCTCCATTCAGCCGTATGTATAGTAGTGCAGAAGATGCCAGCTGAATTTGTGCCTGTAATGATGTGACTTTGGTGTAATGCTTTTCTTTTCCTGATTCTCATTTATGTTGCATTTATGAGACTCCAAGGAATTAAAATGGGTGGAATAGCTTCTTGACTTCTTTTGGTCACCTTCTCTGAGAAAATGAGGGGCTGATCATATGCTCTGTTGTTAGTTTTTGGCCAGTTTTGGGTACATTTTGACAGAGATGTAGATGTCTTGGATATGATTGTTTCTATAAATTTCTTCAGTATTTGCTGCTGGCTAAATATGGGGGAGTCTGTACCCTGTGATCCACAGTGTTCCCTGTGAAGGAAAAGAAGTAATCTAAACTGGGTGTCTCTTGCCCTGTTTGGATGGTACACAGCTATTCTGTTGGCCACTTTTTTGCTCTCCCTTAGTGTATGAACATTGGGATTATTGCATTGGGGAAGGATGTAGAGTATAAATGGAATGGATGTGTAAGGAAGCATGCTTTGATTAGTTTGGAGCAAGTTACTCTCTAAGAAAAATCCAACTGAGGAACAGGACATTTTAAGAAGAGTCATCTCAGTTTAATCAGATGAGCAAGATGAGTGAGGGGATAAAACCCATAAGGTTTTTTTCACCCATAAGCATATTTTTATCTCAATTTATTTGGCTGAAATAGTAAATAGGAGGACAAAATAAAGACTAATAAAGAGAGATCAAAGATCCCTGCTTTTCTTTCCTAACTTGTATTTGAAAAGATTTCTCCCTGGAAATATTGTCCCTGAAGATGAAAACTACTTTTTGTGCTGGCACCTGATTATCTATCTTACTATTCTGGATCTGGAGATAACCATTCTGTGTTTCAAGACTTCATGCAGACGTTAACATGATACTTACTGTGTCCAAGTTGTGTTACAGAAACACTGTCCAGCTCACTCCTCTAGTGGGTGGAGTTGCGTGTTGTGTGTAAATCCACGGGGGACTAAAGGCAACATTACATTGTATTTTTTGTGCAGAGGACCTGTGCAAGCTGTAATGCGTGAAACTGAGGATAAGTTAAGTATTGACACAGGTAGAAGCCAGTTACTCAAGACGAGCAACAGCTTTACAACTCCAGACAGAAGTTTCATGATGATCTTAATAATGTAAAAATAACATAAAAGTTATTTAGCTACCTCCTCTTCTTTCCTTTGGTCAGATTTCTAGATTGTTGGACAAGATGCTATTACTGATGCTAACACAAATTATAATTCCTACCCTTGCAGTTATTAGTTAATCTAATTGCTCCCTAGCCTGGCTCAAAACAATGATCCTAGCTCCTACTGGAAACCTGCCATTAAATGGAGCACAGAATCATGGGTGTGTTTATCTGCAAGCAAGCACTAGAACAGCTGTAGGAGCTTTGAGAACTGCTTACTTTGTCTGAGCAGTCAGAGATTCATTTGTTTGTGGCTTTATCTGCTCAAATATGTTGGAAAAGGGCAGCTTCCTAGGAGTTTTATCTGCAGTGGAGGTGATGACTGATCTGTAGCATGGTGGTTAGACAATGCTCTTGCCCTTCTGAGTGAAGGTACTGCAGTACATTGCTGAGCCAGTTAAGCTTTTGTTTCCCTTCCAGCTTGTTGAACTACATGAAGAACTGTTTAACAATAAACTTTTGTATATGTCAACAGCTGAATTGATGTGATGGGATTTCCAAATGGTGTGGTAAAAAGCTGACCTGTATAAATGGATGATTGACAACACCGTGCTTGGCTCTTTGTGAACATCTTTCTGCTGTAGGTGACGTAGGATTTGACTGTAGGGTAATCCAGTGTTTTATCTTCCGACCCGCAAATAATTTTGCACTGTGAAGATTAGAATAATAATAAATCCCATGGTATGTATAATAAGGAAGTAATAAGGAAGCTTTTTGTGCTTCATACAACAGGGTTCTTGTCATAGTCTCTGTTTTATCATAATTATAAAGTAGGACAGTTCAGTAACTAGATATGACCCAAATTAATGCTTCTTATGAAAATTAGTCAGGCTGTATAAATTACAGGCAGAAAGACTTTGCATGAAACTTCATCTCAGGTGCTTTACTGTTAGAATTGGAATCTAGGTTCCTCTTGTTTTTCAAAGCACACTGAAACAGGTAGAATCATGGCAGTAGCTTAGAACTTATCATTTTCAAGGTCTTTCTTCTCTCTGGCAGAGTATTTGCTCTGAAACAGTCTCTTTGGATTAAGTGTTGTTTGCATAGTGTCATATTGTATTGTACTTGTATTGTTAGTAACTTATTTCTCTCTCTTTCCACATTGTCTACTACTCAGCAGGCCTGAGTTTTGCCAGCATTATATCTTTATTGGATTGTGAAGAACTTGGGAGCAAACTGACACCCCTGAGCCGCCCTCCTACTACAAAATGTGGCATAGTGTTTATGACAAGCTTATCTTGAAGATTTGAAGTCTGTGGTAGTATGAAGTTTTGCTATTTTCAGTATCCTAATGGAATGTTGTTTACTGGCAATTATTTGTCGGGATCAAATTGGAAATGGAAATGTGTTGGGTTTTTTTATGGGTCAGCTGCTGCAGAGAGTACAAAAAGTGGCAACTTGTTTGTCACACTGGGACACTACTTGTTGAATTGCAAGTTGAAGTAAAATTTGAATTTTCACATTGCTCAATCTACTTAAAGACTGGAGATTAATTTACAACAAATATTACAGTGAAATACTGCTACTGTGTATTTGAATTTTTTCATATTGTAGTATTGTTAGCCCAAACTCACCTGAGTGAGGTCCTGCTGAATTCATTTGGACTTGTTCTAGTATTGAAGTACTTACAGAAGAATAGTCTGTTTTCTTGCTCGGTAAGCTTAGAGTAGGCCATATCCAGGTAGATACTGTAATCTAAGGTTTGCAAACTGAGCTGTTGTCAGTTGATAATGGAATTCGGATGAATTTTCTTTCTTACTTGTCTGACATACATACTAAGAAGCATGACTTTCAGGATATGTTTTTCCTTTTAAGAGAAAAGTGTGCAAGGACAAAACAATGTAGTAGGTTGAAAGCATGCACATGGCTTGGAACTATTTTCATGTTCTCGTACTCCCTCTTGAGTAAAAAGAAAGGAATGGTTCTTTTTAAGCCAAAACAGAAATGTGTGTTTGCTCTTTTCCATCTCCTTTTAAAAAGAACTTGTAGCATGATATTAGTCATATTTGTCTGTTATATCTCTGTAATGAGTATAGCGGCTTACTTATGCTTATTTTGCTTAGATAATCTGGGGAAAATAATTTGACTTAATTTTCAGTTGCATTTTCAGAATTCTTTGACGGCAGAATGGGTAGCGGTGCTGATGTGATCTCAAGAGTTTTTCACATAAGTTGTGGGTTGATCTTGGTAGGCAGCTAAGTACCACTGCTTGCTTGCTCCGGCCACCACCGGTGGGAGGGGGGAGAGAATTGAAAGGGTAAAAGTAAGAAAAATTGTGGGTTGAGATAATGGTAACTTCACAAGTATTTTTTAAAAACTAAAACAAACCCAAGAAAAGTGATTAAAAGGAAGTTTGCTCACTGCTAGCTGGCCAATGCCCAGCCAGTTCCTGGGCAACGGCAGCACTGACAAACTTCAAACCTCTCTGCCGACATTTATTGCTAAGCTATGGCATGGTGTTATCCCTTTGGTCAGCTGGTCCAGCTGTGTCTCTCCTAGCTGCTTGCTCATCCCCAGCCTGCTTGCTGGCATGGCAGTGTGAGAACCTTGATGGCACGTATTTATTTATTTTTACTTCCAGGAAGGATTGGCTTAATCTCCAATGAAGCTTTAGTCATCATGCTTTTATACTACCTGCATCACTGCTAACAAATCCTTGGTGCATGGCCTCAACTGGGGATTTTGATACAAGTTTTAAGGAAGTTGTCATGCTTCACATTCTGCTTGTTTAAGCTGCACAGAAGGATGATTCATTATGCAATAGGGTGTAATTTTAGTGTGACATTGTCAAATAATCATGATGGCTAAAGGTAATGAGGTAATGATGCCAAGTTACTATGTTTGTAACTATTACTATGTTATTATCTGATAGTTCTGTAGATAACTGAGCTGTGCTGCTGCGTGAATGTGCTCTTTTTGAGTTTTCTAATTAAAACAAAAATCTAAGTTACGTTTGGTTTTTAATTGCTACCATAAATCTTTCTTGTATTTATATATATAATGTAGATGTCATTGTCTCTTTTGGAGTTCAGACCTTGTTTTGACCTTAAGTCTCTGGAGGAGAGCGCATTCTGTCACTGTACAGGGACTTTCCTGTGTTTTAAGAGCTGTGCAAGCATTCACAAATACAGTTTTATTACTATTGGGATAGGTAGGGAATGAAACAAAGGTGTGGGAAAATAGAGATCCACTAAAACTATAGCATGCATGATTTTTTTAAAAAAGTTAATGGAATTGTTACTTTTTGTGCTTGTGCACCCGTAATTAAACTATGTGAATCAGCTGTCATAGAGGCCTTTGGTGTTGGTGAGATGCAGAGATTTGTGTTTAAACAAGCAGTTGCCGGACTGAGACAAATACTCCAAATATACAAATTACATTTGTAGGCAAGTTGAATCTTTCCACTCTGTATAAACTAGATGGTTATTTTGGTTTCTGACTTACTGAAACCGGGTATTTTTAGATTTTAAGTTTGCTTGCTTTTCCTGTAAAAGTACTCTAGCTAATCCTTGCTGCTGTGTCTTAGTACGTGGCATTTAAACTGGAAATCCCTTCAAAAGTTTGTTTTCTTCCCCTGCAGCTGTCATATCATGTTTTCTTATATAGTGTTGACTCACTGTGGCTTCCTTTTTCAATTCTTGTGTAGTAAACTATCAAGAAATCTTGACACCTACTGTGCCACTAAAAGAAAATACTACATACCAAAATGCTGTTTCCAAATGGTGAAGGATTTCTTTGCTTAATTTAAAAAAAAATGCGCTCAATATAATTTGTGGAATGGTTTCCAGTGAAAGAGCAACTAGCTTTCACTAAAGCAGAACTGAAATTAAGTCATTAAGTATGTAGAGATTTGAAGAAAATCCACTTTATCAGTTCATGTGGGAGAAGGAAAAGCAAACTAATGAAGAAATATTTTTCTTCTAGATTTTTTCATTTGGTACCTGTGAATTTTCTGCAATCCAAAGATGGCAGCAAATAAACCTAAAGGACAGAATTCGTTGGCTTTACACAAAGTCATCATGGTGGGAAGCGGTGGTGTAGGAAAATCTGCTTTAACACTACAGTTTATGTATGATGAGGTAAGAGTCTGCCGTAGAAATTATCTCAGGAGGTGCCTGCTACATAGTGTTGTTTAAGTTACATTTGTACAGTTATTTTCTGAAAGGGTCTAAGTGTATGTGATGTGGTATGAAATTCAGCAGTTGAGTGGAACAAAAAAAATGTTTTGAGATTACTGATTTTCCCTCTAGAGGTACCTGTGAAGGGAAAATTTGACCTTTTTCAGACTTCTCAGCTGTTAGATACTCTGTCATATTACTGGAATATTTTTTCATTGCTCACTAGACCTGTTAGAACTTGGTTATAGCTCAAAGCTTCTTCACTTAGTTGAGTTGCATGATGCCTGAAACAATCAATTCCTTCCATGTTTTTTTTTTTTTTCTGCTGTTGAAGAGAGGAAAGAAAATCAGTTTCTCTTTTCATTTTTTTTTTTTTTCCAGTGGAAGTCATCCTTTTTTATTAAAAGTCAGAAGTTAAGCATTCAGTGTACTTTAAAAGTGGATACCAAATATATCCAAAGTCAGGACTACCTGATTTCATAATGGAACACAGCCAGATGTTGTGCTTGAACCAGAAGTAGAGGTTTGGGTAGTGTACAGACACTGATGTTTTGAAATTACCTCTGTGTTTCCTTATAATGGCTGAGGAAAGCAAAAACCTGAAAACTGTTTGGGCTGATGAAGAGTCTGCTTTAACTACGAGTTGTTTGAGTACTTCACAGGGCCTAAATGCATAATGCTTAGTTATTAGTTACAGTACCCGTTTAAGATGTTTGCTATATCCTTATGTGCAAGCAGAAGCAATTGCCTTGTACAGGCATTTTACATCATGACGGTTTCTTTTCTAGTTTGTTGAAGACTATGAGCCCACCAAAGCAGATAGCTACAGGAAAAAGGTGGTTCTGGATGGGGAAGAAGTCCAAATTGATATATTGGATACAGCAGGGCAGGAGGACTATGCTGCAATTAGAGACAACTACTTCCGAAGTGGAGAAGGTTTTCTTTGTGTCTTCTCTATTACAGAGCTGGAATCCTTTGCAGCAACTGCAGACTTCAGGTAAGTTACAAGGCAAGATAATGATTCTAATTACACTGAGATGATTGAAAGTGATTTTTTTTGTGTGTGTGTTTTGTAATATCCTTTTGATGGTCCAGATTGGATGGCAGCTCTGACTGTTGTCACGTAATGTTTTGAGCAGGTGCCTAGCCAGGCCTTTGCTATCTGTACCACTTCAGGTGTCTTAGCTGCTGTGTTTCTGAATACCAGAAAGGCTATTGCCACAGGGCAGATACACAGCAACATTCAGAAGACAGATGGCTCACCATAGTCTCAATCACAGACTGCATCATATTAAAACTCTTATGATAGTATGAGAATATTATACAGGTGGTGGCATATTATAGGTGTTTAATTTCAGTTGAGACAGAAAACATTTAAATCACTCATTACTGTATTTTAAAAAAAGACAAAAGATATCAGAAAACATTTTTACCAGTTCAAAGTGTAGTGAAATAGGAAAGGCCATAATATTTGAAAGAAAATTAAGGAAACAAATATAAGGAGTTATCTGCATCCCATTGAAATTAGTCTTCTAGACTATTGCATCTTCTAGATGCTGTCACAGTTCAACTTAAATAGCACTAAGTAGCAGAATGTTTAATAACTCTAAGGGAGAAGGAAGAGGTATGGAGAGGGGAGAAAGTGAATTTTTCATCTTCTGGTGGTTTTTTTAAAATTTATTTGTGTCTCTATATGTCTGTGTTTATATATTTTGAGAGAGGGAGGAGCAGGCCTTGTTTGTTTGCATGTTTATGCTGGGTACTGTCAGTCATGGAGGACAGTTTAGTACAGTTCAGCTCTCCTACAGTGCAAAATGACCTATTCAAATCTATTTAAAATCATGCCATTGCTTCAAAGTACATGATCTTTGGCCTTAGAAAAAGTCCTACTTTCCACTAAAGGTGAGAGTTAACGGTATACATGTTGATACAGGAAAAATGAAAGAAAAAATTCCTTCAAGTAAAGATATTAAAATTCTCCCCAATCCAAATATGAAAGTGAACTGTAGAGGACTAAATGCTAAAATGTAACTCAGGAAAAATATTTTTTCTGCTCTGTGTAAAAGTAATCTGGATCTCTTGAAGGTACAGTTAAAGTACCTTTGTCACTGTTGAGTAGTCTGAGGGCATACTACTTAAGAGCCAAATATTAAAGAAAGTGACAAGAAGAACTTGGATGTTTGTTTTTGTGGAATTTTGTTCTGCTGGAATGGCAGACCTCCAATAGGAGAGCTTTTTACTGCTGTTCAGTGGGGTTCCTGGTATGCTCTGAAATGCCATCGCTCCAAGTGATTTTTTTCAATAGAATACAGACCTGCAATGACTATACTTTTAAATACTTTAAAGGTAGGCTGATAAAATTTGGCCTTGCTTTGACTAGAATTGGTCTGGCTCTCATGGTGTGGGTTTTTTTTTTAAGTTCTACATTTCAAGCTGGCACATCATTAATTAGATATTTCTTGTTCAGTCTTCAGAAGGGGCTCAAAGGAGAATATGAGTATTGTCATCTGGATTGCTGTTAGATTAACTTTTTACATGGTGAAATTGTTTGGCATCTGTGGTGGTTTGACCTGGCATTTATCCCAGGTACCCACCAAAGCCCCTGTATCTCTTCCCTCCTCAGCTAGACAGGGAAGAGAAAATACAATGAAAGGCTGAGGAGTTTAGGACCGGAAGAGATCACTTACTGATTACCATCACAGGCAAAACAGACACAACTTGGGGAAATGAATTGAATTTATTGCCAATCAAAATCAGAGCATGATAATGAGAAGTAAAACTAGCCTTAAAAATACTTTCCACCCCACCCCTCCCTCCTTCCCAGGCTCTACCTTCTCCCTCCCAGCAGTGCAGGGAGACAGGGAATGGGGATTACAGTCAGTTCATCATTGTTCCTGCTGTTGCACTTTCCTCAGGGAGATGAGTCCTTCCCCTGCTCCAGTGGGGAGTTCACTGTCTCCGTGAACTTTTCCAGTGTCAGTCCTTTCCACAGGAGACAGTTCTCCATGAACTTTTCCAGTGTGAGTCCTTTCCACAAGCTGCAGCTCACTAACTGTGCAAGCATAGGTCTCTTTCCATGGGCTGCAGTCCTTCAGGAACAGACTGCTCCAGTATAGGTCCCCTACAAGGTCACAATTCCTGCCAGTAAACCTACTTTAGCATGGACCCATCTCTCCAGGGTCCCACAGTTCCCTGCCAGGAGTGTACCTCAGCATGGGTGTCCTCCATGGACTGAAGGGGAATCCCAGCTCTGGTGCCTGGAGCACTTCCTCCCCCTTCTTCACTGATCTTAGTATCTATATAGTTGTTCCTCTCACATATTCTCACTCCTTTCCTTTTTGAGTGCAATTTGAGTGCAGTTGTATCTGTGCAGTAACTCCTTTCCTTTTTAAATAAGTTTTCACAGAGGTGTTACTATGATTGGCTTGGCCTTGGCCAGCGGTGGGTCTGTCCCAGAGCCGGCTGGCATTGACTCTGCCAATAATGGACATTGGGGAAGCTTCTGGCAGCTTCTCACAGAAGCCACACCTATAGACCCACCACTAACAAAGCCTTGTCACACTAACCCAGTATAGCATTGCCTGGATAACTAGTGTTGAAAACTACTAGTTTTTACCGGAAGTCTTATTTACACAGGTACTTATTTACAGGTACTGCCATGAGATGCACTGGGTTTTCTTCTGGCCACCTTCCTAATCCCCTGGCTATTCAAGCTACTTTTACTCTTTTAAAACATTTGCACTGATATTTGTGTGGAAGAGGAGAAATGTTGCTTTTTAATTATACCTCCTACATAAATGTGGTGTCACAGTCTGCCTCAAATGTACAGTTTTTAAAAAAATTATGGACTATCTGCAGTTTCTCAGCTCTGTGAGTAGGCTTCCTCCAAAAGACTGCATGCTATTCAGAGCTTTTTATAATGTGAGCATCCTGCCATATACCAAATCAAGGCCCTTTAGAATATCAATTACTTAACTGTCTTCAGCTTCTCTCCTTTCAGCTTTAAATTTGGTTTCACCTCAGCCAGCAAATGAAATCTATTTCTCTGTGCTTTTTGTCAATCTTTCAGAAATTGCTCCATGAAAAAGGGCTACATTTCACAACTAACTTTATACTCCTTTTTTGTAGACAAAATACAGAATATTCTTTTCTGAGACAACTCTTCTTCCTGATAGTATTGATGCATTTTCAATTAGAAGAAAACTTTCATTATTTTTTTAAGTGTTGAAGACTTACATACCAAACTATTTGTAGTATTGAGTTTTATTTATAGTTTGAAACCTTTCATCCTAGGAGTTAATACAGTAGAAGGGTCTGTCCTTAAAAATCTGATGCATATACAGCTTGTGTCTGCACACTGACTTATAATTGAATTAAGATCTTTGGAGACTGAATATAATTGACTTGAGAAAGATTCCTGAAAGGAAGAGATTTTCTCTTGATATGCTATGGACCATTTTATCAGCTTTAAATGGCACATTTTATGAGGAAAGAATCAGCTGTAAAACTGAAGCTTGGATAACTTAAAAATGGCCATCAAAAATAGTAATGTAAAGACAAAGGTAAATGCTCTCAAGTAACACTGTTAAAGGGAATGAATTACTAATATAAATTCTCACATAAACCAATCCTGTTCTATTTTTTTCATTTCTTACTGACTCAACTCCTACCTTCCTGGAGGACTAGTTGTCTGTCTCTGTCTTCATTCTGTATAATGTCATAATTAAGTTTAAGACTTTCCTGTTATATAAACTACATAAAAGGAATAAGTGGCTTTTCACTGTAACATGTAAAAGTATTTAGTCTGAGTTCTTCTTTCTGTGTTCTAAGAATGGTACTCTATGCAAAGCTTCATTTTTTTTTTTCTTCTCCAGGGAACAAATCTTAAGAGTAAAAGAAGATGAGAATGTTCCGTTTTTGCTAGTTGGTAATAAATCAGATTTGGAAGATAAAAGACAAGTTTCTGTAGAGGAAGCAAAAAACAGAGCTGATCAGTGGAATGTTAATTATGTGGAAACTTCAGCAAAAACACGAGCTAATGTTGACAAGGTAATAACTGGCCTCTTAATCTGTCCATCAGTTTTTACTTTATCCCTCTTTTTCATGCGTCATACTCCTTATGTTCTTAATTTTAGCAATAATTTTGTGGAATTTTAATCAAATACTTTTCTTCCTTAGCTTGCAAGGAGTACATGACTTGATGACACCTTGTAGAACAGTGAAAATGTTAGGCATACCACATTTATTCCATTCTAAACTTCAAGGAATCATTATTATTATCCAAGACATTATACAAGACCTGATAAAATTTTCTTGGGTCAGCTTTTTTGGCCTGGACTTCATACTGCATTTTCTGTAACTAGAGGACAGTCTGCTTCTGAACAGTGAACAATACTTTCTGATCCTCAGTCAGAATAGATCACCTTATAAAAGCAAATAAGGGAGAGATTTGAGCCTTCCCTACCCTGATTGAACCATCTGCCTCTTTGTATGGTGTTTCAGTGAAGAATGGATGACTCCAAAAAGCTATGAAAAGCTTAGAAGTGCCTCATGAGTTTTCAGAGATAAGATCTGGTTCAGAAGCTCATAAGATAAAGAGAATATTTGTCTCCAAGAAAAGAAAATGCTGATTAGTTGTAGGTGCTTCAGCCAAGAATGTGAGTTCTTGAAATTCAGAGTAACTGTCAGCCTTGTAGACTGCAAGAGTAACAGATGTGTGGCAAAAGAAATAAGTAGGTTTAGTGCAATGTACCAACTTTTCAGAGCTGTTGACAAAGTTGATCCCACATTGAATCACAGGTTTGAGTTGGAAGAGACCTTAAAGTACATCTAGTTCCAACACCCCTGCCATGGGCAAGGATACTCACCACTCAATCAGGTTGCTCAGGGCCCCATCCAACCTGGCCTTGAACATTGCCAGGAATGGGGCATCCACAACATCTCTGGAAGGGGCAACCCTTCCAGATACACTGAAAGGGGTAACCCTTTCCAGTGCCTCACAGCCCTCACAATAAAGAATTCTTTTACAATTAATCATTTAAATCTCTCCCCTTTTAGTTCAAAATTGTTCCCCCAAGAGCAATCACAAGCTGCCCATGTAAAAATATGTCTTTTTTTTGTCTTTTTTTTATAAGCCTTCTTTAAAAACTGAAAGGCTGCAATAAGATCTTCCTGGAGCATTCTCGTCTTTAGTATGAATAACCCCAGCTTTTAGTTTGTCTTCACAGCAGAGCTGCTCCAGCCCACTGAGCATCTTTGTGGCCTCCTCTGAACCCACTCCAACAGGTTCATGTTTTTTCTTGTGCTGAGGACCCCACACCTGGGCACAGCACTGCAGGTGGGGTCTCATGTGAGCAGAGTAGAAGGGGACAATCATCTACCTTGACCTGTTGGCCAATCTTCTTTTGCTGCAGCCCAGGATCCCATTGGCCTTCTGGGCTGTGAGCGCACACTGCCAGGTCATGTCCAGCTTTTCACCCATGAAAGCCCCCAAGTCCTTGTCTACAGGGCTGTTCTCAACAAGTTCATCTCCCAGTCTGTACTCACATCTGGGGTTGCCCTGATCCAGATGCTGCACCCTGCACTTGGTGAAAAATTTTCTAATGTAAATCCGTATGTATGAGCTGTCAATTGCAGTATGGGAGCTGTAATGCAAGTTCTCTTCTGCAATAACTTAAACTCAACTGTTGGTTGAGTCCTGTCAGTGATCTTACTGAAGAAACTGATTGTTCAGTACTATAGTAATTTACCCTACAGAACAGCACTGAGTTCTTAAGTCAATCAAATACAGCAGAACTCATCCTCATTGTTGAATACAGCTCTGATTTTTTGTTGTTGTAAGAACTAATGCATCTTTTAGTTTTGGTTAGTAACTGCAGTTAACAGCCATCTATTACAGTTGTAAAAATTTCCAGCTCTTCAAATCCACTTCATTATTGTTTAGCAGCTGGGGAAAAAAGTGCATGTAATATATTTTTTCAATAGCTCTTGGGTCAATAGCCTTTGCACATACATGGTTATAGCTACCAGAGAGCTCCAGGTTTCTTTTTGGAGCTGATGGCATAATGGATCCAGATAAGCATGTGTCATATAGATTTAAGGTTTGACAGCCCATAAATGAGGCCTTGTTGGCACAAGTGAATACTGGGTATTCTTAGTTACTTGAAGCATATGAAGTTTTGGAGTTTGTTACACAAATTTGGGTTGCTATTGTATAAGAAATCTGGCCTCTCTGAATTCCAGAATAGTGATTTTACTCACTTGAGAAAAACACAGCCAGCCTCCGCTCAATTTGGCAAAGGTGACCCACTAAACATTTTCTCAGAAGGTTATCTATCCTGGACTGCTAAATACTGTTGTACCATATCAGTACTTAAACAAGTTGACATTTGCATCTTGCCATTAGCACAGGTTTAAATACAAGAAACTTAGCGCACATTTAAAAATCTAGAGGCAAGCTCATTTCTTGACAGAAATGTTCAGTTCCATTGATTTTCTTTGGATTTCATGTGATGAAGGTTGATACTTTTTGTACAGTCAATATGAGATCAGTGTCATAAAAGCCTACTGAGCTCTGTAGAGGAGCTTTTCAGCCCCTACACTGTCCATGTTTCACAGAAATGGATCAAGTCCCTTGACATAGATGTATTGCTTAGTTCAAATTTCAAAGTATCACCGAATCACAGAATATTCTGAGTTGGAAGGGACCCACAAGGATCATTGAGTCCAACTCTTAAGTGAATGGCCCGTATAGGGATCAAACCCGTGACCTTGGTGTTATTAGCACCATGCTCTGACCAACTGAGCTCATCTCAGGGCTGAAAAAAGAAGCCTAAGGTGCCTGATATGGCCAGGGGGTCTCCCATTCAGGTACTAACCAGGCCTGATCCTGCTTAGCTTCTGAGAGATCAGGCATTCTCAAGGTGGTAGGGTATCTAGAGACTCTCTCCTGAGGGAGAAGTTGTAGAATTGTTCAGCTGATTTCCTACTGTAAAATTATAAAGATGTGTATATATATTATTTGCTGTAACCTTCTGTAAGTCAAGTCAAAATCTGCTGTTCAAATTAGTAAAGTAGCTTTAAGCAGTCCAATCATAAAGCCTTAACTGTCAGTAGGATCGTCTCACGTAAGTCAGTGGTGTATCTCCAACTTTGTCACATTTGTTTCCTACTAAACCATCTGATGAAAGTGAACTTCATGTGTACTTTAAGATTGTAATATGGCAGTTGCAGCCAAGGTTACCTGATGTAAGAAATTGTTTATGTGGTTGTATGATTGAGAACTTGGCTTTAAAGGAAATGCTGGGGTTTTTGTTTCCCCAGTCACTTTGTGCTTAGACTTGCATCATGCAAGGTACCACACGTACGTTTCAGTGTATGCTACTGCTCCATTAATATATTTCTAAAATTGGATGTTGCACTTTTTCAACCTTTGCAGTTCATTACTTTAAGTACTGAAAAGGTAAACTGATTTCCTTAAGTCTCCTCAGTAGTATGTACATACAACATCTGAAAATCTTGGCTGGTGATGAGACCCTTGTTTCAATTCTTGTTTAAAATTGTCTGACAGGATTCATAAGCAAATATCAGAAGACAGGGGAACGTTATGGTGCCATGAAACAAGTAGGATTGCATCATATCAACTTGGCCTTCAAAACCAGTGTCAGATTTGTTGGATTAATATTTGTTTGCTCAAACTGGTTGCATATAATTGATTCTATTCTAAACAACTGAAGTGGATATCAGTGATAGCTTAAATTAACTCATATCTGTGATTGTTTTTGCATTTATCTTCTTACATCTTTTTTAGGTGTTTTTTGATTTAATGAGAGAAATTAGAGCCAGAAAAATGGAAGACAGCAAAGAAAAGAACGGGAAGAAGAAAAGAAAAAGCCTAGCTAAAAGGATCAGAGAAAGATGTTGCATTTTATAATCAAAAGCTTGGATTCCTTTCCTACCCTGACCATACTAATAAAAACCATAATTTATAAGCATGCCATTGAAGGCTGAAGTGACTGAAATTACCCTAACATGTTGGAAAATGTAATGTACCACTAAAAGCATGATTCGGAGCTGCACTGAAAGTCAAATTCACTGAAAACAAATTATGTGGCTTCAAGAGAAGCAAAGTTGAGTCCATTTCATAATTGCCTACCTTCTCACATTTCTTCTGAATGTAGTGTTTCATAGGTAGTCTTTTCTTTAATAGTGAACAGAGGGGCAAAGTATTACTTTGTGGATTCTTATAAAGCATACTTTTTTATCACTGGTATTTGTCAATTCATCTTGTCTTTTGTTGCCTTGAAAATTACAATTGTGAACATGATACCTAACAAAACAGTATGCAGCTGTTTTGCCATGGAGTTATGCAAATTAGAAAAGAATAATGTATATGCGAACAGCTATGTTGAGGAAAACTATATGTGGTTCTGCATTACCTGATTAACTTAGAAGAGCGATGTAATCTTTTACATTGAAACATTTGAATATGCCTTAATTTTAAAACCCAAACATAGCAGGTTGCTTAATCAAGGGTGTATTTTCAACTCTGTTGCATGGAGACTGTCCCTGCGCATCAGTGCAAGACTGCCTCTCTCAGTTACGTGGATGATTTTGCTCACTAGCTGTCTGCTAGCAGTGTCTGTTCTTTAAATGTGTGCCATACTCTGGTATTGTGAATAATACAGAGCATATTCTGTCATCTCTAACTTGGTAGACAGTATGGTATCTTGAAACTAGAAGGTCAGAACACACATAAGACTGAAGTCATAAGCCTATGGCACATCTAAGCCTGGAATGGTTGTTTAAAATTTAACGTGCTGGTACCTTGAAACTTCTGTTTTGCGCATAGATTTTTGTCTAGATGTTCCTTGGGTTTTAACTCCCTGGAATTGGGTGGAGTGGGGCTGATCTAGTAGCACTTATGTGTTTTGAGTTAAGATGTTGTCTGGGAAATTCTGGTTAATTTCTTTTGTGTTCCTGATACTTAGCTATGGGAACATGGTGTGTTATGCTGAAGCTCTTTGCAGGTTTTGTATTGTTTAGTCTATGTTGATTTTCAAATGGGGAACAGTGTAGCTACTTTTTCTAGTTAATGTTGATATCAAACAATCAAATGTGCTTTGCAATACAGAAACCTTTAACATGCACATCCAAAATCCCCAAACAAAACATACTGCCTCAGTTGCTTCAGAACAACAAGAATACCTAGCACATGGTTAGTGTGCTACATCTTAACTAAAAATATACCAGAATGTTTGAGGGTTTTGGACTCCTCTGGGGTGAGACAGGCTAGATCAATTCCACAAACTGTTATACTTTTTATACATGTATAAGCCTATAACTGACAATTTAAAATGTGCTCAAGCAAACTAGGTAACAAATATTTAACTTTCATGCTAACAGACGTTTTAGGGACTCAAGTCTTAGGAGTTATATTTGTCATGTTAAATATTTATCAGTAGGAATTTTGTATGTGCATTTAGTAGACTGCCAAGTGCAGAATAAAAGTTACTCATGTAACTGGCAAATATAAGCCAGTCTTCATCTTACCGTGTACTCATTTGGGTCTATTTAGCCAGGGAGTCTAACCACTAACATTGTGACTTTGCTTTGGAACCTGTGTACTGGGAACTGAGGTGTTATGAAGCCACTGGACACACAAAACTTGTCTTGGCTGATGCCTTATCCTGTCCTTTTATTTGCTATTTGAGCCATTGAAAGATGAATAAACTTCCATTTTTCTAAAATACTTGTGCAGTGTTAATTGATAACAACATTATTCATAAACATTGCTGATGCCAATTGTCTAGCAGTTAAACCTAAGTACTCTAGAAGACTGGTTTGTGTGCATGAAGAAAATTGTACATTAAACCCAATTAGTCTGATAAAAAGCCACTTTGTAAAAGCTGAGACTATGTATGTGCTACTTTTTATCCACTGGTAATTTGCTTAGTTGCTACAAGACTACCTGAAAACAGGCAACAAACTGAGGTAAGCTTGTTCCAGAATTACTTTTCCATAACAATGGAAAGTGAGATTTAAAAAACAAGTAAGAGCAACAGCTAAAAACCCCAAACAAACAAAACCCCAAACCAAAAAAAAGAACAACCTACATAAGTTTTAATAAAATAAAAATACATTCTAAGTAATCTTCTTTTGGCACACTCAAGGAGAATCTAAGTGTTCTTCCTCGAACTGCAGGGAATATAGCTTGCATCATGTATTATAAGATTTGGGTATATCTTGAGAGAGTGTTACATTTGCATCATGGAGGAGTTTTTTGTTCAGCATACTTGAGCATCTGAAATTCCTAGGTCTAGCTGATCAGAGTGCTTCTGTGCCTGAGGGCACTTTTTTGTCCCGTTTCTTCAAGAAGCTGAAGATACTCTCTTCACTGGCAAGATCAAAGCCTTGCATGGTAGTTCCCTCCAAGTTAGCCTAATGCTGGCAGTACTGTTGCTCCCATTTGTGAAATGCAATGCATGGTAAAACTGCAGACCAGAGAGAGATGCCTTAATTTGTAAAAAGCTGTAAAGTTGAGTCTTCTGTTATGTATGAAACCAATGTTGAATTTCTGTTGAATTTTTATGCTAACTTCATTTTATTCTGCAGCTTTTCATAGCTTTAAAAACTCGGTTGACTTTCGAAAATGTTGGCTAAGAAATCTGTGGTGTATTTGGTAGCCTCCTGGTGAATATACAGTAGCTTAACACTAGTGGTGTCGAGCAGTTCTCTGACGATGATTCCACAACAGCATGACGGTGTGCACGAAGTTCTTTCCCATTCATAGAGACCTTGTTAACATCACAACAGCATGCATAATGACCCTTCTGGCAATTCCAGTGGCAACCATGATGCAGTAAAATGCACTCCATATCTGAGACTTATGCTCACTATATTAATAGGTAGGAGCCAAATATTTTATGTATTTATATGTGAAATGGGCTTGCTGAAAATCCTGGGCTCCATTTTGGGACACCAAAGGTTCGCAGTGCCTCTATGAAACTACAGAATGAGAATATCCTGAGTTGGAAAGGACCCACAAGGATCATCAGCTCCCCACTCCTAGCCCTGCACAGCACATCCCAAGTCACACGATGTGCCTGGGAGCATTGTCCAAATACTTCTTGAACTCTGCTGGGCTTGGTGCTGTGACCACTTCCCTGGGGAGCCTGTTCCAGTGCCCAACCACCTGGGCAGATTCTTCTGGGTGAAGAATCTTTTTCTAATATCCAACCTATGCCTCCCTGACACAACTTCATGCCATTTCCTTGGGTCCTGTCACTGATCATGAGAGAAGAACCAGTACCTCCCCTCTGCTTTCCCTCGTGGGGATGTTGAACAGTGCACCCCCCTTCGGACGGGAGGTGTCTTCTTGATCATAGTTCAATGCAAAATGTGGAGCAGCAGAGCAATGGCCAATATCACATGAGTGCATACAATACATTTAGCTGTGTCAGAACTGGATCAGAAGGTAAGACTGAGCCTATGATAACAGAATTGAAGAGGAAAAACTAATAGCACACTTTAATTCCTAAACTTTCTCATTGCTGTTAGACATGTTGGCTCTTACAGCCATGTGGACGCACAGTCAGTCATTTGCATGAAATATTTCTATCCAAATTCACTCCTACCAATTTTTGGCTTTAACTAATTTAAATAAATGGGTATGTTTTTAAGAACTGAATCATGAAAGAAACTTCTCCTTGCATATTTTTGTGGTAACTTCAGCTTGTTACTAAAATTGAGTGGTAGGAAATGTGCCAGTGTTGCTATTACTGGAGCATAAGTTAATCTTTGATCTAAATACCTTGACCAGACAGAAATATTTTGGTTGAAGCTTCATTGTCAAAGAAATGCTGAAATGCATGCCACTTGAGATCTGCCTAGGATTGGACATATGCCAAGGCTCTTCTCATTTTCGAAAGACCCTGAGTAGATGTAACCATCTATTTAACTGGTACAATCCATTTTGGATATAATTTGGTTTGTGTGTGCTAAGGTATTTTCTTTTTTTCACCTTGTCCTGGGCAACCCAAAAAATGTGTATTGTATTCCATTTTTCCTCTACATCAATCCATGCAGTTTGTGTTAATGTCCCTTTAAGACCTGGGGGCCAGAAGTGGACCTGGAGTGTTTTACCCTGGAGGGGTGGGTTCCCATGGAGGCAGGAGGTTCAGGGGATCCCTTTAAAAGACAGGGAACAGGCACACAGAGTCGTCCTTCTTGTTTCTTGCTGAGATGCCAAGGAAGTTGCCAGGCACAGGTCTCCAAGAAACTGCATTTTTTCAATCCAAAACTGTTTCAGAGGGAATTTTGCCATACGCAGCCACAGCGCTGAGCTGGAGCTGTTGGGGCCAGGGCTGTGGGTTTCGGCGCCCAGCGAGTCGGTTTTCTTTCCCCACAAAGCAGCAGCAACTCAGAACTGCAGTGCCCAAACCGACTGGGTCCAGCCGGCCGAAGAGAAGCAGAGGAACTGACACTGCAGGTTGGGAGCTGCCCCAGGCAGTGCCAGTCCCAGGGAACTGACACTGCGGGGGAAGGCTGAGCCAAGTGGGGCGTCTCTGCTATCCCGTCTTTGTCCCCTGGGCCACGTGGTCTTCTTTGGAGGCTGCCACATTGGGATGAGGCTTCTCTGCCATCTTGTTTTCTTTGTTCCTGGGGAGTCCACAGGATTCAGTACCTTTGTACCTTGTGCTTATTACTGTTATCTTGGTTGTGGCTATTCTGTTTCTTAGTAAACTTATCTTTTCACTTATACCTTCTCACATTCATCTCTCCTTATTGGTGAAAGGCGAATGGTTAAAACTAAAAGGGAGGTAGCTCATTTCTCAGGCTCCACGCCATAATTTATCTTAAACTAAGTGCAGAATGTTGATTTAAAAATACATATTGATTCACACTTAATGAGCTTGGTAGCAATTACATTTTTTTCCTAGTCCATTTCTATTTGATTTGGCCATATTTATGCAGAAGAGCAAGGAGAGGAGCGGGAAGCTGATTTCTGCACCACCTGAGGGCAAATGGCCATCATCCATGGGCAGCTGTGGAAGCACAGGGTGGGCAAAGGGAGAAATCAGGAAGTGTCCAGAACTCAGAGGAAAGCTCAGTGGGTCTTTACAATGCTTTGGGAGGTAAGATGAGGATCAGGAACTAAAACTCTGCACACAAGGGAGAGGCACAAAGCACTGGCATGCTCCTGGTGCCAAAAGCAAGGTGGGACAAACAGCCAGTGAGGCCCACGAGGCTGACAGTGCCAAACTGCAAGCCAGATACATGCTTTCTCTTTGTTTCCTCTTCCTGGCAGCATCAGTACTGATTTTCAGGTATTTTCTTGCTATCTGAGTAACATGTGAGATAGCACCTGCAGCAGTGTTGGACCTACATTTGCTCCGCTCCTCTGCTGTCCTCTTCACAGACCATGCTCTCATTCCTCTCTGAAAGGGCGTAGGCAATAAATGGTTACAGAGTGTTAGCCACTGATCTGGTTAATGTTGCTTCCCATGCTTGTGCTGTGAGCATAGAATAAAAAGAGATTGGAGGCAGGTAGGAAGAAGCCTCATCCACAGACCATTGCAGCCATGACCACAGCTGTGACAGCAGTCTTGCACTCTTTCTTCCATGGAAAGTCTGAAGGAGGATCTGGGATTCTGAGGTATCGTAGTGTTATTCTTCTCTCTGTGCTTCTTAGGGGTTGTCCATTTTCCACCCTTTTGTTCTTGATTGATGCTGTGACAGATTACTGTTTGTCAGTATCCTAGTCATGAAGGAGAGGATCTGGTAAGATTGAGCTTGTGCTTCATGGATATCCTGGCTAAGAGTGGAGGCATGATGATAATCAGTTTAAATGCTATATTTTAAACAGTGGATGGAGTCCTGAAAGTAATGAGTTGAGGTTTACCTTCAACTGAGCTCAGCATGCTTGGTATGGTTCTGTTAAGAGTTAGTTTTGCTTTTTTGCTTCTTTTATGAAGGAAAACTTATGAGATAGGGTTGGGGTTTTTTAGTGCAACAAAGCAGACCTGTTAGATAAAATGCTGCCAGACTAATGTGTTAAATACTAGTCATCTCTAAAGAATGAGTCTAAAACAGTAATCCTGTTTTATCTGATACATGCCAAAATGCCTACTGAAATAGACCGGGGAAGTGTCAAAACAGGGGTTAAAAATAATGTACTGTGTCTATGGATAGCACTTTGCTGTGGGTGGTTATAACTCCAAGAGTGTCAGAGCTGGCTTGAGGAGGTAGCTGCTAGACAATGTGTAGTTGAGGAGCGCATCCTGCAGCAGACTGAGGGCTTGATCTTTTAGCCTTGATAATGTCAGAGGTGTGGGGGTTTGTTGTCCTGTGGAAACCCAGTGAAACTGGATAAGCCCAGCAAAATTTCAAAAAAAGCTTTTTGCAAATTAGTGCAGATGGTTCCATTATCTTGAGATGATCCACAGCTCTTCTTCCCCTCAGAAGGTACACGTCTTCTTCCCACAAAGTGACAGAGCCAATGCCTAGGCTGGGAGATGGTCACGCGTATTTAATGCCTTCTGCTAGTGCAGTGCTGGGAAGAAATGTCATCAGAGGAAATCTCTCCGTGTGTACTGGTGTCCAATTTCTTGACATGGTGGCCTTCCAAAAGTTTCCCAAAGAGGACCAGTGGAGCACCAGAAGCAACACATAGAAATTAAGAGACAGATAATAGAAAACACAGAGAAAAGGCCCTTTTGTTTCAGTAGACATCAGCTGCAGGAGCCCAGGAGTCACAGAGGTTCAGCCAGGGACCCACAAGGGTAGAGCCAAAAAGCACTGATAAACCCACAAAGGTGGGAATAGGCATGACTCGGTTCCCCTTTTTCTGGGAAACACAGTCTACAAGGAATTGTTTATGGCCCAGAAGAGAGAGCTAGTGCTGGCATTGGTGATGAGCCCGCTCTGGTGCCTCATCCCCACGGGGAATAATGCCCTTAGAGACCCAAGCATGTGCACAGAAGAGTGCCCTAGTGCCAAGTGGCAGTACTTGCTGGGAGGGCCCTGGGGAGCTGCCACTGAGTTCTTTCTAAACCCTGCACAGCACCATCCCTGGCCATCCGTTGCTGTTTAGCTGGACTGATTTAGAACAGTGTTGAGAGTTGGGAAAGATGGGCAAGGCAGACTGGTACCGCCACTTCTGGGGCCCACCCAGGAAGTCTGGGAAGCCTCTTCCCTCCAGATGTGGGCCACAAGGGCAACCTTGTGGAGCATGAACAGCAGTACCTGGCCAAAATGGCCCAAAGGAGCCCTGACAACAGGCCATGCTCAGTGCTGTAGAGGAAGGTAGAAAAACACCTGAGGACACTTGATAGCCCACCATGGGGAAAAAAAAAGCTATTCTCCCCCAGGCTGCAGGGCGTGAGAGGCTATCTTCATGGGGCATGAGCAGCAGGCAGCAACCCAGCCAAAAGAGACTGAAGAAGCCCTAAGCAGTGGGTCAGGCTCAGTGCAGCAGAGTGAGGTAGAATAACCCTGGGTACCATTACCAATCTGTCCCAGGAGAAAATTCCTTCCTGACCGCAGTGCTGGTGATCAGCTATTCCCTGAGCACTTGAGCGAGACCTTTCACTTCCTTGTCTCATAGGCTGGGAAACCACCCTGGAGGTGTCCAAACCATATTCTGAATCAACATAGAGGCATCTCAGGGGCTTGTGAGAATAGCCACAGGCCCCAAGCCTAATGGGCCTTGGAGACAACATTCCTTCCCATGTCTGGCAGGACACCAGTGGGTGCTCCAAAGCACTGGAGTCCCTTGTGGCATCTCTGCACCCTGTATCCTACAGCTGCTGTCTCTCTGCAGGGCATGAGAACAGAAAGCTCTGCAGTACTCCTCCTGAAGGGATCCCCTTGGTCTTGCCAGTGCTCTTCAGCAGATAAGGGCTGAGAGCCTTGGGAACCTTCAGATGTTCTAGATCTTTGCATCACCATCAGCCCTGTTAACCCCCCTATCTTCCCTTCCCTTCCCTTCCCTTCCCTTCCCTTCCGTTCCCCAAATCCTCTTACTCCAAGTATTGTCTCTGGCTCGGATGTCCCTGCTCATTTTCTGTGCCTCCCTGGCAGCCTTTTGGGGACCGAGGGTGCGCTGCCTGACGTCGAGAAAGCAGAGCACAAAGTGACGGCAGCTGGACAGGGAGGAGAACTGGCTGCAGGCTGAGGCCGTCGTTCCTCTGCTAAAGCAGCGGTCCCTGCTGCCCGCTCCGCCCTCAGCTGCAGCGGCATTTGTTGCAGGAGAAGGTGCCGCGGACGTGGCCTTGCGGCTCCAGAGGCCCATGGCCGCGCTCAAAAGCCCAAAACGAGGCAGTTCCCACCCACAGTGGGGCATGAGGGGAGAGGGAAAAGACACCAGGACAAGGGGGAGAAAGCAACGCTCGGAGACTGTGTCAAAAAACCAACAATTTATTTCCTCCTTCTGCAATCAGGGGTTCTTGGCTTGGGCCGCCGCCGGCGGGACGGCCTCTTTGGGGGCTGGGGAGAGTCCTGAGGGCCAGAAGCCCTCCTCTTTGCAGGGCGCCGGGGCCCCTCGGGCAAGCAGTCCCTGCCGCGGCCAGGAGCGGAAGGGCTGCGGCTGCAGCCCTGGGCAGAGGGGCCGGCTACTGCTGCTGCCCCGCCCGGCTCCTCCTGGAGCTGCTCCCGCTCAGCAGGGCCAGGCGCGGATGGAGAGCGGCCGGGCCCCCCGCGGAGGGCGGCTCCCAACGTGCCGCTGTCCGCTTCCACGCTGGAGACTGCAGGGCTGCAGGAGGAGGCCAGGATGGGGCTGGGAGTCCCCTGGCGGGAGGCAGAGGAGCCAGGGATGGCTGTGGGACCCTCGTCCTCTCCCTCCTCCTCCTGCTCCTCATCAGCATGGGAGTTCAGGAGGTTCATCCGCCGCAGGATCGCATCACTGCACCGGTCAGCGGCAACGTCGATGAGCCGGCGCACAAATGCCACCGTCTCCTCCTGCAGCAAGGGGTGCAGCTCCCGCACCAAGGCCTCCTCACTCAGCCCATAGCGGCATAAATTTGCTACGATGGTGCTCTGGGCCACATCCACCTCCCACCAGCTGGCTCCGAACAGCTCCGATATTTCCTGGTTCAGCCAGGGCAGCAGGGGCTCGAGGATTTCTGAGCAGTCCTGGAAAAAGCCTGCCCAGACCTCAGGTGGGAAACCAGCTACATAAGTCCTGGGCATCGGCTCCGCAGCCCCCTGCTCATCCTGGCGGCCAGCAGCTGATGAATCCGAGGGGCTTGGAAGAACTACCTCCAGAAAGTCTTCCTCCGACCGAACAGAGTAAATGATGCTGTTGATAGCCTGCCTGCACAGGGGGCACGATGGTTTCCTCTTGGCCCACCGCACAATGCAGCCCAGGCAGAACATGTGGACACAGGGCGTTACAGAAGCGATTTCGCCTTGAGTGTCACGGCAGATGGGGCAGTTCCACTCTGTCTCCGTGGCCATGTTTGCGTGTTGCAGCAGAGCTGGGGACAGCAGCTGCTCCCTCTTGCTGGCGTGACACGCTGCAAAATGGTCACTTGCTGTCCCAGGGAGATGGGCGGGTAGAAGAAATGCCCAGGCCCCTCAAGAAGGACACACTCACAGCTCCCAAGAAGCCATCACCCACCCCAGGGCCACCCCATGGGCACATCTCCTGCACTGCTCACCTGTGTTGCTGCAAGCACCACCCACAGTACTTGGCTTCCTGAACCAGGTAGGGTTGAGGAAACAGGCGATGTCTCGTGAATGAGAACTGAGAGTCGCTGACAGCAGCTCCCAACAACCTCACGGGCATCCAGTCCTCCCAGGCACGCTTGCCAGGAGTCCGGGCGCGAGTGAGTCTGGGCCAGGCTCTGCCCGTGCCCAAGCATAAGCAGTGAGGGATGTGAGGTCACAGTGCATTGCTCACCGAGGTTGCCATCCATGGAGTCTATGGACTGCTGATGTCACAGTCCGCTGTTCTGTGCCGACAGCCTTGACTGCCTTCCAAACCTGCCCTAGCAGGCCTTCCTCCCCTGCAGGTGCACGGCATCAGGAGGAAAAATGGCGTGCGTGGGTCGTGCTGTGCCATCATTCGTTCATGCCTCTGGCTTTTATAATAATTTCGAGTCATTAGTCCAAGCACTTCTCCTTTAGAAGCGCATTATCTGTTAGATTTACATTTTTGTGACGGGAGGGTGCTGTGCACATCGGGCACGTGGGTTGGCCTTTTTAAATCGTGTGAGATGACAGCCCATATTCTCTATTCACAGTGCTGCTTGTCTACACCACTGGGAGAGGCAAGCACATCCCAACACTTCATGCCAGTCTGCACAAACTTCTTGCCAGGTTGTTTTTAAATTC
This sequence comes from Struthidea cinerea, assembly GCA_013397865.1. NCBI lineage: Eukaryota > Metazoa > Chordata > Aves > Passeriformes > Corcoracidae > Struthidea > Struthidea cinerea. The sequence continues at coordinate 73,371 of VZTI01004260.1, forward strand.
AGATTTTTTTTTCTTCTCTACAGCCCCATTGGATTGTGGTTGATGGGCACAGTGGTGTGGTCATTAGCTCAGTGACCATTAAAACCCTCTGTTGCTCTCACCCCATTCAAAAATAAAGTTGAAAATGGACGGATAGCTGAAAAAGAAGCATCAAGCACAATTTTGGGCAAACCAGTCAAAAATGTGGAGAAAATCTACAGTGTCATCGAGTTTTAATATCTCCCCCTTGTGGTGGTGCTTGCCACAGACTGGGCCACCCAAGCAAGGGCAGGTCTGTCTGTTCTTCTTACTGTGTTTCCCAAGCTGCTTTGCCTGCAGCTTTCAGGGAGCTGTAAATCACTCCAGCCAGCCTTGCAGCTGGGCATTTTCTGCCTCCTTAGGATGCTGTACTAAAACTAGTGGGAAGTGATCAAGTGAGTTACAGCTTGAAACCAGCCTGGGAAAGAAGGGGATTTTTAGAATAGTTTCCCTGACTCATCTTTACCATCTTCTGAGGAATATCTTCTAGGGAAAAGGCCCTAGGTGCAACACAGGATCATCCCTACCTTCTTGAACCCTACAAATACATAACCTCCATCAGTGCCAGCTGAGCAGGAATTTAGTTGATGCTCAGTGTGAAGTGAAACTTCTAAAAGCCAAGCTCCTGCTGCCTTGATGAATGAGCCCAGTATCCAGGGCAGGATACTGCTTGGGGGAAGGCAGATGCGTGTGTTGGTCTGAACTTCTTCTTGGTTCCTTCCCTGCACTGACCCCCTTCAGTGCTGAGAGCAGCACCAAACTGTCCCCTGGCCCCTCCCTGTGCCCAGGCCATTGTCATTTTTAAGGGCAGGATCTTTTAAGGATCCCTAGAAGAGTTCTGGTTTATTATGAGAGGGAAAGGTTAAAAAAAACCAACCAATCATCTATCTCTTTGGATCAGGGACTTACCTGAGCATCCTTGGAGACTCTTACCTATTGTACCACTGGCAGTTGGCCTGGCTGACCCTGGGTTGTCCTGCCTAGCTGTCTCTGGTTAGCAGGCAGGATGGGATATGGTTCTCTAAGGAGATTTGTTTCCACTGGGTCTGTTAATTACAGAGCCCATGCTCAGGATGGCCAATCAGTAGCACTAGGGTCAGGAAGGAATTTTTCCCCAGGGCAGATTGGCACTTCCTGGGGAGTTCTGCCTTCCTCTGCAGCACTGAGCATGACCACTGTACAGGAGCTCCTTCAGTCCCTTTTGGCTGGGGTGCTGCCTGCTACTCATGCCCCATGAAGATAGCCTTTCATGCCCTGCAGTGGGCAGGAAGCTTTCCAGCCTCCCAGGGTGAGCCCCAAGGGTGGCCTGGGGGTTGCTTCTTGTCCTCCATAGCACTGGGCACAGCCCCTCGGCAGGGCTCCTCTGGGCCCCTGCGGCTCCGTTCTTGCCTGCTGCCCTCACACCTCCAAGGCACCGCTCGTGCCCTGGCTCTCTCTGGCTCTCTTGCCCATTGCAAGTTTGGAGTGGGGCTGAGCTCTGCTCTTCCCTTGGCTGCATTTCCAGTGGGGTTCTTGCATCCCTCCAGAGCTGCCATTTTTCGGTTCTCCTGCCTGCAACACACAGGACAGACATGAGAGTGCTTTTCATGCATCCCTGGCCTGGGAGCACAGCAATGAAGCAAATCTTGGAAGGCAAAAAGTGTGTTTGTAATTGATCCGTGTTACACTTTGGAACATACCCATGGCAGTGCACACCTTTTGTGTTGTTGCTTCTGATTCTCATTCTTCATGTTCTCACCCTTCAGGAAACAGGACCTGCTGGGCCTGTATTCCCGCTGCTGCGTTCCGTAGCTCTGTCACTTGCCTCTTCCAGACTACAAAGGATTTTTCAAGCTAAACTGAAGAACACATCAGCCTGCTCCTGGCTACACATGCACATTGTGGTAATGGTTGTGAGCATCAGCTCTGAAACTGATTCAGAAAAACAAAAATTAAAATAATATCCTATTTCCAGTTGTAACCTGTGTATCATGTGTTCTTGAATGTGGTTTTGGATTGAAAACTCCCTGGAACTTCACACAAATAACAGTCTCATCATTATTTGGCTCATGGTGAGTGCAGGCAATAGAATAGAACAGAGCAGTTATGCCACATTAAACCCAGAGCTCTGCAGGACAAGGTTTGACCCAGGTCTGAGGGCTCCACACCGCAGAGCAGCTCTGCAGTGCAGGTCCCAGGCCCACCCAGGAGACAGGGACAGAGATGGGCACACCTACAGCAGGGCTCAGGCAGGGACTGAAGGTCCCAGGCTGAGCTGGGACACGTCCCCTGGGCCCTTGGCAGGAGATGGTGGGGGTGGGGGTCCCAGGGGAGGCCAGTCCCAGCCACTGAGGCCTGTGAGCACCCCCAGGATCCTGGCAGGACTAGACTTCAGTGCTCATGTGCTCTTTGTCAGACACTGGTGGTTGGACACTTTGGAGACAGAGTATCGGGCCAGATGGACCTTCCCTGTGAGATGGTGTAGATGCTGAAAAGCTTTGGTAGAGAAATCTTTCAGCTTTCTGCAGCATTCTGTGAGAACTTTGCGGTTCTCACAGAAGCTATGAAAAACACTGCTATGGTTTTTGTAAACCAACTCTTTATCTTGCACCTGGGTTTGTTATGCAAGATTGTTATGGTTCTAGCCTTCTGATATTTTGGAATAAGTGTCTTAGAGTTTGACCAATCCCCTCAAGGGGTGGATGGCCGAGCACCCAATTGTCTTATGCCATTCAACACACTCTTTGCGAACCATGTTATAAAAAGATAATTATAATTAATTAAACTACTACTACTACTTTCTTCCTAAACTTAGTCGTGTCGTTTCTTGCCATTCTTGGTACTTTACTACAACAAGATAGTGCTGCTGTTCTCAGGCTCTTGTGTTTTACTATGTTCTTCCATAGAAAACAGACCAGACATTTCTAAAAATGAGCACAAGGAGCAAAAAAGAATATTCATGGGGAAATGAACAAGTATTACTCACCTCCAAATGGTTTGCAACCATTTAGGTGAGAAGCACATCCTGCACCAGGCTGAAGGCTTGATCTTTGAGCCTCACTAGTGTCAGTGATGTGGTGTTTTGGCATCCTGTGAAAACCTATCTCAGCTGGACACTGACAAGTTTAAAAAAAACACGTCAGACTTTGTGTTGTGTGCAGATGGTCCCATTATCTTGAGATGATCCACAGCTCTTCTTCCCCTCAGAAGGTACACGTCTTCTTCCCACAAAGTGACAGAGCCAATGCCTAGGCTGGGAGATGGTTATGGGTGTTCAGTGACTTCTGCTAGTGCAGTGCTGGGAAGAATTGTCTTCAGAGATTTCCCCAGTGTGTATTGGTAGGGAAAGGAGCAGCTAGGAGAAAATAGATTTGAGTAGAATAAAATAGTTCAGTTTAAACAGACCTGCAGTAATCATCCAGTCCCACTACCTGACCACCTCAGGGCTGACCAAAAGTAAAAGCATGGCTTTAAGGGCACTGTCCAAATGCCTTTTTAACATTGGTGGACATGGGTTCATTGACCACCTCTCCAAGAGGTCTGTTCCAGGGTGTGACACTCTCTCATAATAAACCCAACTGGGATTGTCGCAATGCTTCCAAAACTCGGTTGCAGTAAGGTTTGTTCCTGGGCATTTCTTGTGTAGCTTCTGAAAATCCAGATAATGTGGTTTTTTATGTTTAATTTCTAAGTCAGTAATATATGTGGTTTCATCTGAAAGTTAAACCAGTACATATTCCAGTTTATGGGAACTTTGGAGGCATAAAAAGGGTTTAAAATGTTGTAAAGGAGCAGGTTGTATGAAGGGGAACAGTGAACTTTCATCTGGAGGGGAATTTTGTGGTTCTGTACAAATTCTGTTCTGTAACTGGTAATGTCTGCTCTGAGGCAGGGGACTAGTATGTGCAGGAATATATTGTGAAAGGCATGTTACATATGTTACAGCTGTGCTGACCCGCTTGCAATGTGATGACATGGTTCTAGCAGCCTTGGGTTCGTAACAACAAACTACCGTCTCATGATTTAAAATGTTGGCCCCACAGATATTATAAAATCTATTATACTGAAGTTATTACAGCATTATGACAGGCCTCAGAATCTGGGGCCCTGCTGGCACAAGCACACACAATAATGAAGCAACTTCACCTCTGAAGAGCTAGTTCCTAATCTCTTGAGTTTATAAACAAAACCAATAACAAGTCAATAATTTCTCATGTGTATGGTATGTTCTAAACTATGCAGATATTTTTCTATATTCAGGTTCAAGTGTAATGAAAACTTGAATTTCCTTTTTTAGAAGTTTTTTTTTTTAATAGAAATTATAGAAAAGATGGAGTGCGAGTGGTTATCTGGCCCATTCTACTAAATGAAAGTGGAATCAACCTTAGGTAAAATTATTCCTCAGGAATTATTTTCTTGCCAGCCTTTTGAAGTTTGTAATGGTGACTTTGCAGCTTCCCTAATTTGATCTATACCTTTGCTTAGGCACCTCCAGTCAGAAAGTTCTCTTCTCTTAGAATGTAAATGTATTTTTTTTGCTGTTCAAGTCCTTTGTTCCCTGTTCTAGCTTTCCTTGTTGTAGAGGAATGTGTTCGTTCTTCTTGCCTCAAAATTTAGACGTGGTTTTCTTCTTTTGTCAGCATTCCCTCTCATCTAACTGGAGCCATCACATGACCCTCTCAATTAGGTGAAAGAGTAGCTCTTATTAAAATACTGCTTTCAATTATTTTGGTTTCCAATGTACAGGTTAAAAGGTAGACATAGATTTTGGTTTTCTGGGTGTGACACATGGAAGAAAGGGGAGAGAAAACCCCCAAGGCTCCTTCCTATTAGGTTCTCATATGATATTTTCCCTGCTTTGTAAGGAAAGGTAATGTTTATCTTTTTCCAGTTTTCCCCCTATATGCAGCATTAGCCATGATCCTGTAAGTTGCTACAGAATACACTCTTCCTCACTTTCACTTAGTTTCCACAAGTCAAGGAAGTGCTGATTCTTAAGTTTTATGGGGATCCATAGCTCTCTGTTCACTGGCCAAAACATTATTAGTATCAAGGTGGCTTCATCCTCGATTCTTGCTTGACAGTTTCATCTTTTCTCTTTTATTCTTTCACATTTCCTTTTTCGTTCTTTAGTATGAGTCCCTTCCTCTACTGTTCTCTCTACACTTCACTTAAAATCTCTCTTAAAAATAAAACAAAATTTTAAAAAATCTACTACTAATTCGTTTGGTTTGGATCTGGACCACCTTCTTCACTACATCTTGCCCCTCTAGCAGACCGTCTATTTGGCGTTGTTATATTGCCTAAGACTTAATGTTTGTGACCCAAGGACTGCCCCATAGTAGCTGTCAGTGGTCTGCAGACACTCCACAGTGCATGCCACCTTCCTGATGTGGCACTTTTAAGAGTGTGACTTTATGGGCACATAGAGGAGAAATGCTGGGGCAGTGATAACCTGTGTATCTGGAAAATGCTGGAATTTCTGGTCTGGATTGATCAGCAGTGCCTGCCTCCTAGATTAGGATGTGCTGCTGCACCCTGGTACAACCAGCTGTTGTAGATGGTGAGTGTGAGAGAGCAGTAGATGAGGGCAGGAAAGGAGAATACACATTGATTTTCACCTCAGTGGCCCAAGTTTTATGCACTGGCTAGGAGGAACAGTGAAGAAAACTGCCCAGCATCTGTCATAGCAGGATATTTCAGTGGGGATAAATGGCAGAGAACAGCAGGCTAAGTATAAGGTGGGGGTGAGCACGGAGGGGAGAGCAGCATGCCTGTGCCCACCTTTCCTGCAACATCCCTGTCCAGGCTGTGGGGAACCTCTCTTAGCAGCTTGCCAAGCCAGTGTGGGATGACAGACAGTATACTGACCTTGGGAGAAAACAAAAATAAAGGGTGAAAGATGCCCTTTAACACACTTTTTGCAGTTGCCTACATGAATGGGACCGTAGTGCCCTGCACTCGCCTGAAGATGGCAGGGGGATTTTTCACTTGCCTAAAATATACGCAGGGGGATTCACCCCCATCAAAACCCTGATCAGTACCGCCTGCTATGCCAGTACTCTCACTCGCTTCAGGGACTGCAGGGTGCAGGGAGAAGGAGTAGAAGGTGGCTCTGCTGCTTCAGTACAGAGGGCATTTCCCCTAGGGAGCAGTTGTTTGGTTTAGTTCATTGGGCTCTGCTGCAAACTCAGCTGCTTGGACCCTCCAATCTGTAGTGTTTCAGGTGCTGGGTCGCTGTTCCCTAAATGGTCTGTGGCATCAGTGCTGTGCGTCACTGAATCTTTGCTGTTCTCGAACACAAGATCATTTATTCCAGATTTAATGAATAGCTAGTTAGTCAGAATGATAAACCAGTGACCAACTTGGGAAAGCAATTGTGTCATGTTTGGTCATGTTGAGTCTCTGCTAATTGGAGTTTATTAATCTGTTTAAGAGGACAGGGTAAAACTTAGGCTGCAGTAAAGACACGTGTAACACATTTCTGCTTGTGCTATGAGAAAGCTAAATAGGAAATAGCCTGTTCCTCTTCCTGGCTCTCTACCTTTCTTTCTGTTGTCTCAATTATTCTTCATTATCTGTAGGACATTAGCACGTGTGAGATTCTGCAGAATCGGGGACAAAACCAATCACAAGTGAGTAATGGTGTGGACAAGTACTTAGCTGGAAAAATTCTGTTTAGACAATTTCTCAGAATGTTGGTGGGGCATGTTGGTGGGGCAGTGGGAATGCTCAGAAGCCTTTCAGTGTGCAGGGGCACAAAAAAGTCAGGGACTGCACCACACTTCAAGGCTCTGGGCTCAGACTCCCAGTGCCCTGCTACTACTTTTTATTATCGTGCCTTCTTTTACTTACCACCTCTTTTCTGCCAAAAAGCTTCTGCTTACTCTCAGATAAGATCCTCTGCTTTATTCTCCCTGTCTCTGTAGAGGATTAATTCCTTTGATGCTCCCTTAAAGTCTCACCTTTCTCACTTTCTAACCCCACTTCTTTGTACCCACAATATTGCTGTATCTGTGGTTTGTAGTGATACAGAGGCCAGTGCTACCATCTGTGAACTGCAGTCAATCCTCTTTATCTATAATATGGATGAGGAGAGTATGTACACATGAGCCTGCACATGCTTGAAAGACACTGACTATCCTGGTTTTCCCAGGTTAAACTGAAAGACATGCTAGGAGTAGGTTGATGTTTTATTTTTAACGAAGTAGAGGTTTGAGAAAATAAAAGTTGCTAAAGAACACAGATAATCTGAATTTCCTTTCTAGACTGTGATCCTTGGTAAGCATTTAGTTGTGTCTTTACAGAAGTATATGGGGTTAGCAGTATGTAGCAGAAGTAGGTGGTCGTCTGTACCGCCATGAGAACAGTTATTTATAGTGATGATTCATGCTTTATGTCTCACCAAAGCCCAGTTAAATGACCCACATGTACAGGGGTTAATACATATTTAGCATAAAGTAGGAGATGAAGCACTGCATACAGAGAAGATGCTTGATCAAATAAAGGCAATCCATTTTCTGTGGAGAATAATCAGTCTTTGAGATCTGAAAAATGACACTGATTTTTCGCATAAAATACATGTATTAGTTTTAGATTCAGGAAGTTGTTTAAAGACTTATTTGCATGCAGGACATGTAGAGGAATAAATTAAAATCTTATATTCCTTTTAAACCTGTACAGATCTGTGCGTGGATGCTGTTGCTCATGTTTAAACTAGGCTTCCTGTTGTTCAGCTTGCTATTGTAACCTAAATCCTTGTTAGTTTATGTGGGTGTTATCTTTTCACACTGGTATAGCCACTCTATGCAGTTCAAATGAACTTTTTAAGTACAAAAGAGACACTGCTGAAATGGATTTGCTGAGAGCATGAAATATGTTTTTCAAAATAATGTTGCCAGTAATTTTAACTATAGGACAAATTTTAGTCCCATAAAAATCATAAGGAATGGTTAATGAGGGTAATCAGGAAAGAATTTAATTGATTACCTCATCTTTTTCAAATCTGTGCTAACCACATTCTATCACAAAGGAGACAGAAGCTTTGGATGAAAGGCAGAACACAGAGGAGACAGAAGCAAAAGAAAAGTTCATAGATGTACTGAGGCCTGAAGACAAGCAAGAGCATGGCTCAGTCTAGAAGCAGGTTGGTCTGGGGCAGGCTTAGGCCCGGCATTCCTATGGCTTATCTTGCTCAGGAGAGAAACTCATTGGGAGAAAAGTGCACAGTAGTAACTGAAGACAGGCAAAAGATGGTTGGCTGCTGCTACCACAGCATGGTCACTGCTGGACACATTCAGGAAATGGTAAAGGAGTGGATTCATTCTATGTGAAGCAGCAAGTGGAAAACAAGCACAACAGAATAAGGTCAATGTCCATGGTTAGCTGAAGGCCAAAAACAAGCTGTGCTTCTGGAGATGCAATGTGAATTTGAAATATGGAATTTGGATTTAAAGAAATGTGGAAGTCTCAGTCCACAGACCTCCTTCTCTATTCTTCAATGGTTTCTGGATTAATTAGTAAAGAAATGAATATACTCCTTATGATATGGCAGTCTTGCAAACTGCCAAAATGTGATTTTATTGACAGTACATCTCTAAACATTGTTCAATTTAGTTCTCAGCTGAAATGTGCAGGCAGAGTTAGTATCAGGAAGGTTGTTATCTTCATGTTTGTTAAACTTCCCTTTTCCCTCCTTATCTCTCTCTCTTTCTCCTGTCATCCTTTCTTGCTGCTTGCTCTTTCCCTTTCTCTCTGGTACATCTAACCAAACAAGCTGTTGCAGACATAACCACCAAAGCCATTTAGAAAATTATTTGACTTCTGTTACTTGATAGATGAGCCCAGTTGCACGCTTCAGATTTTTTTAAAAATCAGTACTGAGCCTGCAAATGTTGTAGGCTATCAAAGAACACTGAATGTTCATTTTGCTTTAGTTGTCTCCTGTTGTGCATGAGAGAGGGACAGATGGTGCTGCTGGAACAGGGCTCTATTCCCTCAGGGTCTGCAGGGCTGACCAAGGTCCTCCCTGTGTGGGGGAAAGCTGGGAATAAAGTGACAACACTGCACATAGGCAGTGCTGAGTATCTGGAGAAAAATTAAAAGACAGGGAAGGTGAAATGGAGAGCCAAGTTGCCGAATAATTAAGACAGTAATTAGACAGGCACCGTGAGAAGTGCAAATGTGCAAGCTGAAGGAGCCGGCAATGGGCTACATTCATAAGCTTTGTTTTTATCGGGAGCTCCAGCTGAGTTCACAGGAACTTCACCCAACTTGTAGCTTTAGGGTTAAGCCCAGCAGTGCTGTCACTCCAGATTCAGTGGAGTCAAGGTGCTATTTGTACCCCAGGGCTTTTGAACTTACTCCTGCTCTCTATTCTTGTACTAAAAAAAAAACCCCTCATATGATATTTGTGCTTCCAGGGTCTGAAAAGCTTGTTTCAGAGAAGACAAAACTCACTCATATTTTGCAGAGCTGAACACGGTTTTATTCTTAACACCACCCTGGCATCATGTTTTCCTGTAGCATCAATCCAAGAACATAGTTGTTGCGAGCATAGTGCCAGCATCTTTTATGTGAAGTTTCATATTAGGGTAAAAATAAACAGTAATTCAGAAGTTGGCTGAGAATGAACTTTGATTTGACAGCCAAGCTGAGAAGCAAATCAGGAAGAAATTCAGGCAACCCTTAGATGGCAAACATACATATGCCATTTGAATGGCATCTTAACTCCTAAACAAATCACTCCTCCAAAAGTCATGGCTTAGCACTTTCCATGGGAAGATGCAGAGGAACAAGCTCCATCAAATATGGTACAAATATGGACTGAAAAATATTTTGGATCAAGAACACATGTTTACAGACTGCAGGACGAATGCAAACTTGAGTACAGTGTGTTTTTCTCAGTGTTTCAACTCGGATTGTGCTGGTTTCTATAGTGAGGACTGTTTTCTATGGGCAATGTTTATCTGGAAAAGAAATAAAAAAACTGGACCCCATGAAAAAGGATGTTTTAAAGGGGAGGCACTGTGCAGTATTGAGATTGCTAAGTCACTTCTCTGAAGGCCCTGTTTTTGTGAGCAATAAATAGGTTTTTCCCTCTAGTATCCAATTTCCAATTTGTCTCAAAGCACTTATACCAATATTGTTTTGCTAATGCCCATCAGTAGCCCATCCTACCAGAGGCTTACCATGAAGTACGTGCTTAGTACTGGTGTTGGATTGCTCAGTAGCATCTGTTATCAGAACTGTTGGTGGGATTTGAAGTAGTCGTATCAACCTGACTCAGACTTTTCCCTTCTGTGACTCAAAGAAGGATATTTTTTACACTCTTTTCTACAGAAAGATTCCTTACTTGCATATAAGCAGTCACCAATCAAGCAAATTTTATGACATATTAATGCATCTTAGAATTTTTTGCCCATTGAATGGATCTAAAAAAGAAGGCAGTGTGAAGTCAGTCTCAAATGCCAAGCACTTCCTATTCCTCCTCTCTCACTCTGAAGCTCAGGGTATTTTCAGTTCTTCAGAGAGGGTGTTATCATTACATTTTGAACAAAAAACCCAAAACCATGTCTGGTGGATTGTGATGGATCTCTTTTTTTGTTAAGTCTTGGGGAAAAAAAGTGAAAATAGTGAAGGGTTGGACAAAGGCTTTCTAAAAGTGTCACAAACTCATTTCCACTCTAGGATATGTATACCAACAGGTTATGTCTACATCTAAACCAGCTTTAGCTATACCAGTAGTGAACAGGATGTTTCCAAGCACACCAAAATTACTTGTTGTACTACTAAAAATTGTTAAAAATAGAGTAAGTTTTGTCCAAGGTTTTTACCTCTAGGTCTTTCAAAAGAGCTCAGTTCCCACTGGCTTCCTCATTTAATTTCAGGTTGTTGGTAAGTCAGTTCCTTATTCATGAACGTGTCTTTCTGTGCTGCTAGCACCTCTTTAATTGTGGTTTGGAGAGCTTCCGCCTTGTACCCTTCAGTTATCTAGAAATCATGACTCTGGGGAGACACAAAGAGTATGGGTTTAGGTTCCTCGGGGAAAGCATGCTCTGTTGTCTGCATCTCATCTCCATCCAGTGTCTCCCCTAGTGAAACAGGCGTTCTCTAAGCCTTCATTTGGTGTGGTCTCACCTGAAGGGTGGAAAGTCCCATGCCTGAGCAGGTTGTGTATCTGTGTGCACTGCAGGAGAGAGGGGCTGCACTCATGTTCACCCAGATCTGCACCCTGAACACAGTCTGGTCTTTATGGTATTAGCAACATAAGTTGTTGAGAGCATGTAATTTTCTTATGCCTAACCTAATGCTTTTGTGCACAAAGACTTTAGGGCCAGTCTAGTTTGATGCACAACAACGAAGTTGCTAACAGTTACAAATCAGGGACATGTAAAAGTCGTACACTTGACACTGACATGTGGTCAGGCTGTGCATCCACTGAAGTGAGTCATCATTTGAATCATTGAGAAACTTTAACTGAACACTGGTTGTCAAGGGATGTTGGTTGCAATGGGAAGCTGGTAGACAAGCAATGTATGGTTAAGATAAAAAGCCACTAGATAAGTTCCCTGCTTTTACCACATTTGCTTGAGGCTCTTTCTGTTCCTAATGGGACATACACAGACTTTTCTTTGTAGGTTGTCCCACAACAAAATGTAACTCCAATCTAAAGTTTTAGTAAAACATTCCACATCCTCTACAATGACGTTTTCCATATTACTTAGGTTCTCAGATTTAAAAACAAAATGCCTTTCACATAATTTTATGCCAATATGGAGAGTAAGCACACTCATGTTTAATATAAACTGAACCCAAACAGATGGTTGGATAACTGTTTGATTATATGGGAATTAAAGAACTCAGCCTTAAAGCACTTATAATTTATTAAACAATGAAGAACCTGTGCATGATACCCACAAGATAGTGCTGATACAGGACTAAAGTGACAGAATGATTAACAAGGGCCAGTGCCTCCATATGAGAATTTTATTTTTAGTGGGGCTGCACACTTAAAGTGTCTTTCCACATTCTAAAAAATAAGAGAGGACTGGTTGTTCAAATATGTATAAAAATCAACACTGATGTGTTTGACGTAAAATATTTCATAGCTGTATTAGAAAAAATGACAAAATTGTTAAGATTTACAATTAATATCTCATATTTTTCAGAAGAGTATGTCTGTTGTAGAACATCAAACCCAGTTACTCTTTAGGTTAGGTAAACCTAAGCTATACTAAAGAGCATAATAATTTCAAAACCTTTTTTTTTTTTTTTCCCAAACCTAGATATGTGAGTGTGTATTGTTGCTTGGTCCATAATACCTGCATTAGCTAATTTTACCAGAGAAATGAGAGAATGCCTGTACTCTCATCTGGGAATCTGACCGGTCCTTTGGTCTCTGATGAGCATAGGAGCAATAGAGTTCTTCCTCCCTCACCCCTCAGAAGAAAAGGCAGTGGTTGATTTGTATTTGATAAATCAGGGGGATGATCCTTCATTGACATGAGTGTTTGTGATTCATACTTATACCAAGAGGTGTTTTACTCTATCAGTAATCTTATGGAGATATATGGAACTATGCAGATTATTCCCATGTACATATAGCAGGAAGAAATGTGCAAAAAACAGTGTCAACCAGCTTTCCACTAAGGCTCCATTTATTCCCTTTGCCTTTTTTTAATGTTTTAAGTTGTTTCAATACAAAACCTGTTTTTTAAAAAAAGCATTCAGATCAGAGCCATGTATTAAGAAATGTCAATTGCATCCATCATAGTATTTTAGGATTTATGCCTATTTCAAATTGTGATGAACTTGACATCTAATTGCTATAGTAGCAATATATTGCTTTTAGAGATCTGGTTCTACTCATGCCAATTTTATTTGCAGCAGGATGAGGCTCTGCAGGTTAAATATAATCTAGTTCACTATGCTAACACAAGATTTAATACTACATATACTCTCTGTACTTGCTCTGCATGGGGCTGGATTTAAATTTTTGGTCATTGCATAGCTTTCTGCAAATCACACTTGTGTGTATAGGTGTAGTAGTGTGCATACATAGATTCTGAGGCAAGAGGAATTTTTCTTTGACGATGGAAGAAGACATGTTGTGGTATCTTGAGCAGTTATAAGCTGGGTTTCTCCTTGCTTTGAGAGAGTTTGACTGTCTATGCCGGCAGCAAATCTATTCTGGGATCAAAAATTTCTTGGTTGACCTTCTCTGTTTCACCTACCCACGGCCTGCATAAATCAATACTTTTAATTTGCTGATACTTTGAATTTTGTAGCTAATTATAACTCTTCCAGCAAATTTGAGTAAAGCTGCAAGCTTCTGCATCCACCTGAGAGGATATGCCTGGTGCTGACTTGTGCCAACGTTTTGCAAAATTTCACTTGTTCAAGCCTTGTTCTTGTTCCCCTTACAACAACCACCTTTGCACAACTACAGAAGGCTTAATAGATCAGTCTGGGGCTGTCTGTCACTGGTTTTAATCTCGCTAATTTTCCCTTGCCTGTTTGTACCAATCATTTGATGGTACTTAGAATGTCCATGCAGTTCAACTGCTCCCTTTCCTTTTAGTGCACGTCAACACCGTATTTCATCTGTTCTGCTTCCCTTGAGTCCTGACTGAATGTGTGCAATATGTAGGCTAGACCTAAACAGTTACCAGCCTAAAAGATGGTCTTTCTTCCCCTCCTTTGCTTTTTTTCAGAATAAATGTAAAGTATTTGTGCTGATTTGTACAATTAAAAGCAATAGAAAACTCACAAAACCTCCCAGCATTGTCACAAAATTCAGAAAAGGACAGTGTACCATGCTGGTTTCTTCATATTTTGGAAAAAAAAAGTAATGCTGTAATTTTTTAATATTACACAATAAAATGACCTTACACTGGCTTTTTAAAAATGAGAGCAATTAGTTTCTCCTCCTTTCCCTTTGATGAGCATTTCTTCAGTGCATTCTGCAATCACTGTACAATCCCTATTTCAATTCCTGCCTTTTCCTCTTATTTTCATTCAGACAAACAACTGATCCTTTGTTTCAGAACAGAGTAGAATGTAGAATAAAGTATGTTGGAAGAGATCAGTAGATGGTGACTCATCCACCTCCAACTCAGGTGACAATGTCAAAGCTAGGTTAGGTTGCCAATGGCTGTGTCCAGTTGTCTTCACTATCTCCAAGGTTGGAGGTTGCCCAGCCTCTCTGAGGAGTCTGTTGCAGCATTTCACCATCTCATGGTGATTTGTTTTGTCCCCTCACATCTCCTCAAATTTTCCCTTGTTGCAGCTTATGACTTGCTCTATCCCCTTCTCTTGTGAGCCTCTGGGTAGGGCTTGGGTCTGACTTCTCTGTAATGACTAGTAGGTATTTGGAAATAGAAAACAGGTTTCCTTCCCTTATCTCTGTCTTTTCCTGGCTGAAGAAGCCCAGCTCCCTTCCCATGCCCAGTGCTCCAGGCCACTGAGCGTTTCTGTTTCTGCTGGCTTCCTTCTAGTCTTCCCATGTCTTTCTTTCACTGGGTAGCCCAGAAGTGGAAGCAGCAGCACTCTCAGTGCAGGCTCATGAACTGCAGCAAAGGAGAATTGTTGCCATTGACTTGTGGGTACACTGCAGTTCTGAGTTTCATCCTTGCAAGGGAGCACATGATTCTCAGGACATGATCCCCAGCAGTGGAGCTGAGTGACCCTCAGCAGTGAGCAGCAGTTTTCCTTGATTGGAAGAACTGAGAGTAAGGAGAGACAAATATGGAGGAGGGAAAAGGCTTCTGGGTACCTCAATACTTCTTTGTCATTCATGGTTTTAGGGCTGACTTCCTGAGAAAGATCCCCAAAATGCCTAAATGAAATTCAGGGTTTGTGCTGCCCCTTTGCAAGCTTTTGGCTCAAGTGTGCCAGTTCTCTGGAATAATTTTGAGACAACAGAAATGGATTCAGCTAACACTGTTTGTGGGTTTGGCTATTTTTTTTTGTTCTTTTATTTTCTGTTGGGTTTTTTGTTTGTTTGTTTGTTTTTTAACATGTGACTTCATCTCCACAACAGCTTTTGCTTAATCAGGGCCTGAGTTGGTCCTTCTTTGTTAATGGCTTCATGATGCTGAGAAGCAAGGCAATAGCAATGCCTCTGTGGAGGAGGTCAGGATTCAGACCCAGACCCCCTTATTAGTCAGCCTGCAGGCCAAATTAGTGGAGGGACCACATGGGGTGGGTCAGTAAATACTGGAACCCTGCTTTGCACACTGACTAAGAAAATCTAGGAATTACTTCAACATATTTGCAGCACCTATCAACTCTGTGATGTCCATGGTCTCATAAGGTTTCTGGAGAGTCCAATAACAAGAGGTAATATCCTTGTACAGATGATACACAAGGTGGAAATGTTATTGTTTCCCATGGAAGGGAGAAAAGGCTCTCCCTAGATACGCTTCTTTTTCCACACAGATATACTTTATATGGAGAGCTGGAGATATTTTACATTTTATTTGAAATTGACTGGAAGCATTTACTGTGCGGGAGTAATTTTAGGCTAGATTTTTTTCTATATGTACTGTATGGCTGATTGATAAGTGTAAGCTGTATTGATGTATTCAACTACGGAGCACGTACCTCCCTGCCTGGGAACTCTGGAGCCAGAAAGATTGTTTCTTTACATCTTGCCCTTACCTGTCGTGATGCTAGGTTTCTGCTATGGAAACTTTTCCTATGTGTTTTATATATCAAAATTAGTAATTTGAAGGCAATGTGGTGCAACCACAAGTGGAAATACAGGGATATATTCTCTGGTGCTGTAAGCTCATGTCAGTCTGCTGGCTTCACTGGCTTTATGCTGGTTCTCTTATACGGGTGAAAACCTGGTTGACTGCTGGTGACTCTACCTACGTTAAGTGCAATGTTCTTGCTGCAGCAGCTTCTGTGCCCTGGGGGAGTCCCACAGACATGTGGAGCCTAGCTGAAAATTTATTTAAGCATCACACAGGTAAATACAGCATGTATCATTATACATATGACCTGCTTACCTCCTTTCTAAGAATTATGCTGCCTTGAGAGATAGACGAAGATGTTCAGTTATTTGGGGCTAGCACTGTTCCTGATTCCAAAAGCATCAGGTGAAAAAAAAGGGAAATGCAAAAAGAAGGCATCCAAACAAAAATTTTAATTGTTTCAGGGTAATTCACAAAGTCAAATCTGAGTAAAGACTTCAGAAAAATTTTTATCCATCTTTCACATGTGACTACCACTGCTTGCATTATTTTCATCTTACCCATGTGGGCTCTGGGCATCTCTTCATTGGCTTCTATGTTGACAAGACATTTACAATATTCAGTGCAGTTGCCATGGTATTTGATACATAACTGATTATATTTTACAATATGGCAGTGGATTGTATGTTACTTCAGCCGTCTAAGGAGGGAGTGTTACCTGTGATTGTCATACAGAGGACTCTAGCTGCTATTGATATACCCGTAGTCTCTTATAAAGAAATCTTCTCTGGAAAGGGCCCATCTCAGGAAGGGCTCTAGTTCATGAACAAGGATGAATCTGAAGCAGCAAAAATTCATACTGCTCTGGTTTCTTATATGGGTCCCAAGCGTAGCCTTAGTAAGATGTGCTTTACTTCAACTTAGAAATAATAAATCAAAATACTAAAAAAACCCCAAACAATCTACGCTCACATCAGATAAGTTTAAAGCTAAGTGCAAACCGAAGAGTTTGACTGAACCAAGACTTCATGGCTGACAATACGTGTGTCTTTGAGGACCTTGATGCCGGAGCAAACACACGCCAAGGGCATTAGAAGGCTTGTACTTCTCCCTCCACCATTCCCTTTTGACAGATAGTATGACTTAATGTTTAATTAAACTTTAGAGATTTTTAACTATGTGTATGTTTAGATTTTTAATATATTCATGCTTTTGCAGTGTATTTTGTTTTACAAAACAAATTCAATTTTACTTTTTATTTTATTTTGGTTTATTTTTCTGACCTAACAGATACTCTGAAGCATATAACAGACCCCCATAGTTCTTTACCTAATAATGTTTTACTAACTGACTTTGCAAGCAGCATGTACTTTGGAATTTCTGTTCTTTTTGGTGTTTAATATGTAGTTAACATATTGAATACCAAAATGGAGACCAACTGTAAATCCATTGGTAAAGCTCTCTTCTGCTGCAGCATAGACATCTGGAGATCTGCATTTAAGTAGTCTGTGGCATCCTTTCACCTTCAGGATGTTAGCAAATGCAATGTCTGTACGTTATCTCTGAAACTGTTCCAAATTGTTAAAACTACTGGGTATTTTGAAATATTAAGAGCACGCAATATATGTTTTTGTCCCTTTGATCAAAGCATAAAAGAGTACATTGCATTTAACTGTTTTTTCTTGGGCATGTCATATTTATCTGCTATTTTTTTCTCCACCCTCAAAGTATATGGGGATAGGAAAGAGTGGGAACAAGACCCTTAAGGACCCTTAAGGCTAGGGCAGCTCAAAAAGCAAGGTTTGAAACTTTTTTATGTCGTCTCTTGAATAATGCCATCAATCCTTCTCTGAAGTTTCATATGAAAAGGTCAGGTTGATTCCAGTGACAATCAAAAAATACCTTTGATATTGTGTGCTTGCATGCATTTTTCATTAGGGGTCAATGTTTTTCTCTGTGGACAGAACAAAAGAGGCAACACAAAATTGTTAACCATACACAGCTCACATGATAAAAAGCTAGTGTTGGCAATTTTGCCCTTACAGTGCAGAGATGTCAGGATCGTTAGATCTCACCAGCTTTAAAAATACTTTCATCTTTGTTACTTCTTTTTTTTTCCCCCAACTCCAAGCCCTATTTTTGTAGTGTTCTGCAGGTCATCTTTTGAGCTGTGCAAAAGTTTTTTATTTTTAATTGCATTTTCAAATCACAGCACAGTGACAAAGTTATTTGAATATTCTACAAGTAGTTCCTATGCTATAAATTGTGAAGAACACAAAATTATTATGGGTGGTAGAAATTTTCCCACTGAAACTCTTTTCTAAGTTGAGAACAAATTGTGTTTTCAACTGAAAAGTTCCCCTTAATGCATAAAGCATGGAGAATATTTTTTCAATTAATTTCATCCTGTCTTGAAATTATTTTCATTGTACTATTAATTCACAGCAAACTCAACAAACTAATTTTACTTCTCACTGCTCTGTGAGCCCCTTATTTAAAAGTCTGAGTTTCCAGCATAAAGTCAGGTATTTAATTTTTCTAACTGTAATTAAACATTTCTACTGGAAGTTAATTTTCCATTTAACTTCCATGCATTAAACAAAATACTTCAGCAGCCTAATTGACGTAAGTCCAGAATAACATCTATTTTCAAAACTAACAAAAATACTATTTTCCCCTTACAACTCAGAAAGTTTTGAAGAAAAACTGCTGATTTTTTCAAGTAAGACATACTGTTGGGTAAGCAGTAGAAGCTCAACAAAGGCCTGCTTCAAAATACAGGTAGCTCTCCTTTCTTTGCTATCTTATGTAATTTTTTGAAACAAGGTCTGCCATTCTGCAGACCATTCCCTATTAATTATTTGTCTTACATTTTTAAAAACAAAATTTCTCTGTTTCCTTTGCAGTTTGGTCAGCCCCTCCATCTTTACTGTTGTCTGACACTTCCAATGAAACTTCAGAGTGCTTGGCTTAGGAAATGGTTCTGAGTAGTGTTCATACAGGAGATTTGCCCATCACAGCTGCCCTACAGAGGAATCCAGGTACAACCTTGAGGGAAGTTAATAAAGTGTAGGTATGATGAGGGAGTTTCAAGCAGGAAGGAAAAAAAGATAAACCAAATGCTGAGTTGCAACATTATGAATCACACTGTTAAAAATAGAGGCAACTCTTGGTTCTTAAGTGAAATTAAGAACAGTTTATTACAAGAAAATAAATTCAAAATCAAAGACCCATTAAAAAAATTAAAACCGGGTCCACAGTGATTGGAGACTTTTGGAGCCAAACCGGCTAACTGCCCAGGGCAGAGACCTGCAGTGCTGGGGTGACTTTAGCTACTCCAAAGTCAATACATTTATAATGAATTTCTGGAGAGAGATTTAGGCCTGCGGGCTCCACCACCAGCTAACTTGTGCTGAAATGGCAGCTCTTCCTTCCTGTCCCGAGGCTTTTATAGTGCCTTGGTCCCGCCCATGACCGCCCACTGTCCAACCCCCACAGTCCTGGATGATTGGTGGTGTTGTGGATGAGGAAATGTTCATCTGCCAATGGCTCGGCAGCTGCTAGGGGACAGCTACTTGGTGACGTTACTCGGTTAAAAAGGCGGGAAAAGTCCTCATTAAAATTCCAGGTTTCCGTGGAGTCCAGTTGCAGGGTACAGACAGAGAGTAAACAGCACTTACGAAGGCTTGTTTTTTAGCAAAACTCAGAACTCATTTGAAAACTTATAAGAGTTAAACACTTGTTAAAAACATCAAATCTAGTTGTAATCACATTCTATAAACTTGGAAAACTTCACAGAA
Source organism: Struthidea cinerea (assembly GCA_013397865.1). Lineage (NCBI taxonomy): Eukaryota > Metazoa > Chordata > Aves > Passeriformes > Corcoracidae > Struthidea > Struthidea cinerea. The sequence continues at coordinate 92,869 of VZTI01004260.1, forward strand.
CAGGGTAATAACATTGAACATATATAATATAGGGAATAAAACACTGCAAGGTTTATCCATTCTAATGATTAAAAGGAGAAATAAACTTGTTGGTATTTCAACAAGGATTTTTAACACTGAACTGTGCAAAAACCTTTTAATTGGTTAATTATGGTAATAACTTCATAACTTATAACTTGGTTAATGGGCAATTTGAATATGCAAAGGCTAAACACTTAATTTCATATATAACAACACAAAGATCTTAATGTATGCGGGGCTGGATGGCATATAGCTTAGATATGGTATCTTGGGCAAATATATATGCTTCTTCTAGAGCACTTTGCCATGAATATTCAGAAGATGACTTTAAATTGCCTCAAGTTATGAGTTACAAGGGACAGGTGGGCTGGTATAGAAGAACAGAGTCTTAATATCACTTCAGTATCTTTGAAAACCACCTATGTATAGAAGTATTGAAAATATCTCAGAACAGCTGACCAAGAATTTGGGTTTCTTGTGAACAAAAGCTCAATGAGAGAAACAAGAGAAACAATGTTTACTTCCTGTACCTGTGAAATGGAGGCCTAAAAGGATAGAAAGTGTTGCTTATTGAACTGTAAAGAAGACATCAGCTGCCTTACAGGGAGGAGGGTAAATTCAGGGATATCAGAAAATCATTGTTTTAAGGAGGAGAGAATGAGCAGAATCAAAGAGAACATCTGTGTAAAGAGAAGATTGTTGCAAACATTATCACTTCTGATAAGATGCAGATACATCTGTCTCTGGCTAACATCTGGATAGTATCTCCAACATCATGCTAGCTTGGCCCTACAGCTATCAATCCTTGATGGAATAGGCAGTCTGTTTGACTGACTTCAGACTGGTGCAGGTTTCCCAAGGCAGAATGGAGGATGGGATGAGAATTCAAAGTAATCTTGCAAACAGAACCAACAAGGTCAAAATCAGTAAAAATGAACCAAAGCCAACTGTACAAGGTGAGGCCAAGGAAGAATTTCACTTTGTCATGTCCAAGAGCTAGCGGAGAAATATTTGTGGCAATATAGGAGATAAATTACTCAAGCCAGCAATATTGACATCTCAGCTGTTGTCCTTTGTATAGCTTTTGGCAACAATTCTATGAAAATACACAGAAGATGCACACAGCGGTTCAGGGAGAAAAATGATACATAGCAAAGGGTTGAGGATATTGAGTTTTCTTAGAACAGAAAAAACCAGGTGCAGATATGATAAGTCTCAAGTGCTTTTCTTGCTTTTAAAGATGGGGGTGATCAACTGTCTTCATCTGGTTGTAGGACAAGGTGTAAACAGCTTAATGTGAAGAAAGATTTGGGCTGCTTATTAGGAAAAATGTTGGTTTTAATGATAACAATGCACTGAAATGGGCTACTGAGTCATGAAATATTTAGATTGTGTTTTATTTACTTGAGTTTTATGGAACCGGCCTGGCCAACATGTCAGAGTTGGTATGGATATGTATATCCTGTTTCAGTGCAGAAATATGGAAAAAAATGATGTCTTGAGGTCTATTACTTCATACAATTTTGAGGTACAAATTAATCTTTAACTGAAGGGAAAACTCAGAGGGTAATAAGGGCAATTTAAACATAGATATTTTTATAGCTTTATAGTGTTTAATTTAGAGGACCAAACCTTTCTTACAGTCTGTCAAGATGGATCAAGGTCCTGTATAGGAAGGTAGATCAGAACCTCTTCCAAAGTGGGTCTCTCTAAGTGCTGTAACCCACTATAAAATATAAAGTATAAAAAGTGTATTAGCAGCAAAAATCTGATACTTCGTATTTGCCAATGGCAAGAAAATCAGGCTAGTGGACATACATGAGGGATGGCAGATACCATTGGACTCTGCCTCAGTTCAGGATAAGATTTGGGAAGTGGGTCAAAATCTTTTAATTCTCTGTGATTGTATGTTTTATTTAGGAGAATAATTTTTACTTATTTAGGTCTTTTTCTCGAAATATCAGTATTGTTCTCTGTTGGAAAAGGTGTTGTGAGGCCAAGTCATCGGTAGGATAAATGTGCTCTGGCAGCCTATTTTATTTTCTTCAAAGCAGCATACCTGCAAACTCTGAGCCACCCAGATGACATGAAACAAAAGTGAGCTATGCATCACCAGATACAATGTGTGAAAATTTCATTAAAACTTAGGTAGTTTTCCCGGGGAAGGGAAAATCTTCTGAAAATACAGCTTTTGACAAAGCAGGGCAAAACGCAAAATTATATCAGTAGGACAAAACAAACAATTTTGTTCAGGCACAGAAGTGTGTTCTATCATAATTCCGCAGATGGTAGCCTTGCACCAGTGGCTCCCCAGTTCTGCACATACCTCAGATGTTTATATACACATATATACATAAACATACACACACACATATATAGACATATTTATATTTATGCTTACATATAGCCAGGGGAGAAAAATCAAATTATGTGTTAATTATTGCTTAATAGTGTGTGATGTGGTGATAGCAAAGCCTGAAGAAATGCATCTTCATGTAGGTAGGATCAAAGCTGCATCGTAGCTTTTAATGCATGTGAAAACTTAACATTTTCTTGGTGGAGTTATTGGACCTGTGGGATCTCGTGATCACCAGAAATACTGAAGCTTCCTTTCCAATGGGCTTGTGTCTCTTGTTCCAATTGATTGGTCGGTGTTGTGATGGATTATGCCAAAGTTCAGCCTGCAAGAAAACCTTCATTTGCACTACCCAATACTCCAGTGAGTCCACTTGTAGAAAAGACCTTGACTGAAAAAGGAATTACTCTATTAATTGAAGTAAAATTCACAATAGGGATATTGGTAAGGGAGTTTTTCTATGTTGAGTGTTGATTCTTTGCTGTGTGTTTCTAACAGGCATGGTTGCACGTGCTCTTTACTCCCTTAGGAGCACTGTAAAGTTTGTGTCTCCTGTTTGAGTTTCAGACTATTTTCATTTAATAAATAGTATTTCTGGTTATGGTGCTTTGTCAGAAGCTTTCTGGTTTTCTTATAGAAGCAATTTTTAAACCAGAATAGAAATGACAGACCTGTCGCCACCAAAGCTTGGCACCTTGATTGTACACTTTTTACAAGCTAATTGGTATGTCAGAAGAGAGCTCGATGTCCATTCAACCCATGGGAATGCCATATGTAAAATTTATTCATCCCACACAGTTAAAATTTGGGTCCACAAGTTGTGGCTTGACTTTGATGGATTTAATATAGAAAATAAAGAAAACCCCATAATAATAAAAGGGGAATTTCTGTGTCTTCTAAAACTTCAGATTTTTCGTTCTTTAAACCACTGTCATGGTTTGCTAATGAAGGTCTGTTTTAGAATATGGCAATTTACAAAAGTCAGCTTATAAATATTTATCTTGCACAATCTTGAATCTGAATGCTGACATGAATTCGTTTATGAACAAAATTAAATTTTTGTTAGTTTTAGGCAAAATATAAGCCATTGGAATTGTTAATGCCTGAAGGGAAGCATTTTTTAATATTTTTAAGTTCTTTGACTTTTGCTGAACTATTTTCTTCCTTGGACACAATGCTCTTTCCTGCTAGACTGGATTTTTGAGCATCCAGAGGGATGGCTGTATCTTCTCTTGCTCCCGTGGAGGGGAGAGGGATAAAACAATAGTATAAAATACCCTGTCATTTATGATATTTTTGTCATTTAGAGACAGACTGCAATAACACCTATTTCTCCCTAAATTTTGCTCAGTTGGGCAATATTAATATCTCACTACTTGTCACATACAAAGCTAGAGAACATGTAATACAACTTGATCTGTTGTGACATGGCATAATAGTGATGTCAAGATTTAACTTTTGGGACCTCCTGGGGGGGGAACTGGGAGGATCCAGATGGAAATTTCCAACCTTAAGTTGTCATTTGCTAGAAGTGACAAAGTTCAGTTACAAGCAGCCTGAGTAGTTTGCAGGTGGCATACACTTGGTTTCCTTTTCACAGAACAGTGTGGCACTTCTAATGGCTGTTTGTTTGCAGTGTCTGGACTGTGGGTGAGATTCTAGCTTTCAGATCAATTATGGGGAGAAAAGGACTTCTTCAAGCCTGATATCAGCTCACCCTGCTCTGACAGTCCTTGGAGGCTGCAGAAGGTGCCAGGCTTGGTGGTTTATCTGTGAGCTCCTCCTAGGATAAGACTCTATTTATTTTGAGCATGAATTATTTATTGAACACTATTGTCTTCTGCCAAGGCTGGAATGATTTTATGTGTTGATTGCTCACAGCTTTGCTCTCAAGCTTTGATTGTGATGTCTGAATCCAGGGAACATATTTTAATTTCAGTGAATGTGTAATTCCCAGAGAGAAGTGTGTGGGCATCAGGAACAGGATGAACCTAAATGCATAAGCTATAGAGACAGCCAGAGGAGTGAGATATTTATTGAATAAATACTCCCTTTGTTGTAAAGACCATGGAATAAAGACCATGGAATAAGCTGAGGGAAAGTGTGTGATAGATTACTAAATACATGCCCGTAATGAGTCTCACATTGCTCTGACGTATCTATGCTGCTTCACTAAAGCACAGTGGTGTGATGTGGTTATGGGGGGCCAGCCTTATCTAGCTGATAACCCCATGTTCAAAGCTGCTAAATGGCTGTGATCTTAAATAGAAAACGTGCTCCAGACATTAAACTAACATGTTGTCCCAGTACCAGCTTACTTAAGGACTAGGTGTGCTTGCTTGCTGACCCCAGTATGGTCTTGCTAACTCAGGCCCCTTACAAACAAGGTTTATTTCACAGCTCCCTGTTATTCATAAGATATTTTTCTAGCATTCCTGTAATCCTGTTGACCTCCTCCTGAATGGGAAAAGAAGTTGAATAAAAATGCCATGATAGAAGCCAGGTGGAAATAGTAAAAATAACTGGAACAATTATGCCTTGAGCAGTGGTTTGTATAGAAACACTGTGAGTCTTACGTTACTGTATATATATTTTCTGAGGTGAAATATTATTGAAAGTGTTAATTTTCACTGTAGTTTACAGTACTTATGACTTTCCCCCCTTCTTGTAAACATCAAAGGGAAGCGAGTCAAATTGAAAGAGTTCATATGAATAAAATCTTGTATCTTGTAATCCTGAAACAACTATCTATAAGGATGTTTATTATTTCATTTCCCACTAGTTTGAAGAACTTCATATGCCTCTCTTCAAATGCCCAGGTCTTTATTGATTTGATTCATGTGGGTTTTCTTTCTGTTTTTAACCACAAATATTCAGACTCCAACAGAAAATAAGGAGGAATAACAATTCATTAGTGGGATGCATTTAATGTACAGATACACACTCTTTAATCAGGACTGAGCCTCCAGTGAATGCTGACTGAGCTGTATGGCTCTGTCTGGAGCACTGTGGTTCTCCTGCACCGGAAATCAGAGGTGTAAAACGCAGACTAAAGCTGGTGGAGATAAACAGAAGAGGAAAGTATCACCTTCTACAATCTGTCTCCTCATTTTGTGTGTTCTTTCCACCTGGCATCACAGAGTTGAATTATCCGGCACCTTGTCATCAGTTTTTTTCCAGGAGCTTAAAAACATCCAGGGTTCTGTATGTGTCAAAGCATTTCTAGTAGGCGTGTGGCTGGAAATACAATTTTTTAAATTGTATTCAGATGATTTCATGGCAATCTTTCTTCAATATCCTCACATGTACTGGTTTCCAGAACAGGTGGTCCAAAGTGGTCCTTGCTGGTATGTGTCTACCTAACACTAGAGTCCAAGCCTGCTATTTCAGGAATGTGTTTGTAATACCTGCTTGGGATTGCATTTCAGTTTGTTTGTTTTTCCTAAGGCCTTTAAAATATTGTTTCATGAGTTTTGAGATAAAGCAGTGATTTTATCTCCAGGTTTCTTTGGAGGAAGCATCTGCACTGGAAGAGCATGTGAACTAGGCTATTTGGGGATATCTGCTCTGTGCTCTGCAGCATTGCATGGTGGTATCCAGCTCTCTTTGCAAGTGTCTGGGAACCCGCTGTGCTATGGCGATGAGACCACATGCTTCTGGTTCTCTAGGTTTGCTAAAGTACTTCCATACTGCTTCTCATCACCAAGGGTAAATGCACCCTTTCTGTAAACAGGGGAAACACACTGTTGGGCACAGAAGAAAATTCAAACTGAAATTCATATTTTTGAGCAATTCTTAAAATTCATGACTGAAATATCAGAGTGGAGTTACACAGCTGCCCATATATTCTGCTTAGTATAAACCGTCACTGATGAGAAAAGGCTTACATTTTTATAGTATTGGCTCACATCCTCCATAAATTCCTAGAAGGTAAAACTATTATCTGAAAGTATATAAATTTGAGTCACAAGTCTGTCTGTCATCCCTACTCTCTCTTCCATGCTGCCTCAAAACTTTGGATTCTGATGTTGTCTTGGTTTAAGACAATCCAAGGGGAACACTCTACAATGAATTCTCCCCCTTTGTTTGAAACCAATCCCTTTCCACCAATAAGGGGAAACAAAATACCAGTAAATATAAGTGAAAAATTAACAGTTTAAGCAGCAGAAACAGCAGCAGGCAAAAAAAAATAACAGTAAATAATAGCTAGATAAAAATTTGCTAAATTTAAATCTCCCTAACACCACGGGAACAACAAGAAACTTAAAATGGTGGAATATCCCTCCCTTCCAAGATTGCGACCTTTGCAGGTGACCACCAGCAGTGGCAATGCCATCAGCAAATGCGACTGGCACTCTCCAGTGGGTGATGCTCAGTCGGGGGCTAGAACTCGTGGAGGAACTTGGCCTTCCTGCCAGCAGCAGAGAGAAGCAGCCAGCCGGGGTGCTCCAGGCTCCGCGCCCCTTCGCCTCAGCCAGGCGCTGCTGGTGACCGCGTGGGATGGGGCTGCTGCGCTCCTCTGGGTGCCTGCAGGCAGGTGTTGGAAAATGCGCTCTGAAAGAGGTGTTTTTGATTGCCATGCAGCTTCTGCTCGCGGTGCTACTGATGCAAGCAGAGGCAAGAAGAAACTGGAGGCAACCGAAGAGATTCTGCCTGGGTGCCTCCACTTTTAGAGAGCCTGGGACGCACCCCCCCTCCCCCTGCTCCCTTTCTGTTTTCCAGCAACAGGGTATTAAAGAGACAGTAACAATTTTTGGGCACAGATAGAGATGGAATACAACAACATTTTGGGTTACCTATGACAGATGTACCTTGCCCTGTGAGACACTCCTCTCACCATGCTGTGTTCCTGTTGGTTTTTGTTAAATTTTAGCTTATGTGAAAGAAGAAAACTTGCCAAGAAACCATACCTGTATCTCTCAGAAAAGACTGATCACTTGCACCCTAGGTGTAATTACATGAAAAATATTTATAAAAATATAGTATGTGAGAGGCTAATGTATAGACAAATTATTCACATTACCAACAACAGCAGTATTTTTTAATTCCGTTTTAAATAGGTTTAGATATTCCTCTGTGTTTACTTGAGTTTGAGGTTATATTTAAATGAATACATGCTTTTTAAGAAGCAACTTAGGCTATTTAGCAGTGAGATAGTCAAATGTTGAGATAAGCCAGGAAAACTGAGATAAGTTAAATGGAACATTTTTTAAAATTTATAATAAGTTACTTTTTCCAAACTCCTCCTGACTGATTTATACACTGCTAATAAACATTTCATGTGTTTAATTAGCAATTAGTGCTTCATAGCTTGTTAATGAAGAATAGACACTGTATATTGCTACCAAGGATTTGAAAGCATTATAAAAAGCCAGCCTTGGTCATTCTGAGGTCTGCTAAGTTCAGATAAAGAGCCTGAAGCCCTGATTTGTGTATTCATTGCCTCTACTTAAGAGGAGGAAAAAAAAAAAAAAAAAGAAATGGTGCAGGAAATAAAAAATAATGCAAAGCAATTCTTTTATAGAAGTTTTCACTGCAGTTTGTAATGATCAGGCAGTTATTATTTGATTCTATTAAGAATGTCATGTATTGATTGTTACTGGGGGTGGATTGACACTGAAGCTTTTTCTTTTATAATTGTCTTCATTGTCCTTCCCAAAAACCACTTTGTTGTTCAACCATGTGGTGAGAGATGCACAGCAAGAAAAGCACTAAAGCTAGATTTGCTCCTTAAAGTTAACCGGATCAAACAGTAGCAGGCTATTCCTGAAAAGCCTCCTGTAAATTATTCCCAAGAGAAGCCTTACTAATATGAAACTGTTGCATCAATATGGGAGTGATTCCCAGTCATGAAAGGCTGGCTTGGGCTGTTGTGATTGCACAGGAAAGTGTCCACTTAGCAGGAGATGATACCAAAGTGTGAGCACATGTCTAGTTACAGCTGAAGGAATTATTCATGTGGAAATAATGTATATTTCTCAATTTAATCTGATTTTCTTAATCTTTTGTGGTTTAGAACAGATTGCAATTTTTTCAAAGTTAGTTATTGCTCTAGTGCACTTTATAAATAGATCTTCAGTTATTTTTCTTTCAGGTTTGCTAACCTCCAAATTGAATATCTCTTTATTGTATTCCATGGTCCCTCAATTGCCTATAAACAAACTTTATTTTTTAAAAAATCAATTAAAAATAATAAATAGTTTAACTGGTCATGCAGCTTTAAAAACAATATTTATAAAATAGTTTGAATAAATTATCAGTGGGAAAAATAGCTTGTATTTGAACTGGAAAGAGAATTTTATCAAGCTGGATGTATAATGAAGAGCTAAAAAGTTATGTCTCTGTTCATGAGAGGAGCTTTTGTTTAATTGAAGCAATGGATCTAAGAGGTAGTACCAAGGTAGAGATTTTTAGTTGGAGGTCAAGAGCACTTATCCTGAAATAAGAGGTGATAAGTTGGTGAAGGGAAAACAAGCTGAGAAAACAGCTTTGTTGGAGAGAAAGGAAGAAGAGTTGGACTAAGGACGGAGCATGAAAACAGAAATCTTGGAAATGCTGGTACAGAATAAAAGGGTAAAACAAAGAATAAAAGTGAAAACCTAAAGGGAATGTTTCAAGGGAAACTTAGTGGAGTTGTAGATGGAGAGAAAGGGGCAGAGAGCAGAACTATACATCCCTTGCCCATCACTGATTAATGCCTGTATGCATGTTTAATTTGGGAGAGTGACAGCTGCTTTCTCTGAGAAATGCTGACTAGTTTCAGTTTTTTCTCACATGATATACTTTAGGGGCTTGATGCAGTACTTCACTCTGGCATAGGAGTATTTATAAGACGACAGAAAATCCTGATGTAACTTTGCATACTACCTGTTTGTTGTCGATAAGACTCCTAACAAATAAAGCCGTGATTCACAGGAACAATTAGTGTGCTGTACTGTTAAGGGCTCCTTGAAATATAATTTTCTGAGTTAGCAAAGGTTACTTTGCTAAAATGCCAGTCATCATAATTTCCTTAAAGCCTATTTTAGCAGAAAATACTAATTTCCCAATGATTTTTTGTATCTGGTTACGTTTGCCTGTATTTTTATAGTTGCCAGTCCTTTCTGTAAGTACTTGTATTGCTAGCATTTAACTAAATTTATAACCAAATGTGCCTGTGTAGTAAAATAAACTCAGTGCAGTGATACCAAAACTATATTTCTGAGAGCTGTATAGCCATGTAGCATGCCCACCAGAGCTGGAGAGGGATTTCATTAGTCAGGATGGAGCTTCTGCTCTAGCAAAGTTACAGAAACCCACCCAAGTCTGGTGTCTCTGTGCACCCTTACACTTATGCTTTTTGATCAGCCATCTGGTATTCATTTAGTTGTTATATCTGCCTCCTTCCTTTGCTGGAGCAGCTTCCAGTCCTCTAAGTCAAACAACAACTTTAGACATTAGACAGCAGGATAATTGAAATATCAAATTATAAGCAATAAAAAAATTATATATTTGTGATTGTAATTTTCTGCAGCAATCTGGTCTTTCCAATGGCAGAAATCAGGTTTTGGGGATTTATTTTATAAGAAAACCAAGGGCTCAGTGTAAGGATGAGCATAAATTGAATGCCACATATCGCTAGCAGTACAGCCAGTACCTCTTTTCAGGAAGAAAATGCTCTCATGTTCTTGACAAAAATCAGTATCAATAGTTTGCCCTGTGAGTCGCTGGTACACCTGTGTGCATGGAGGCTCTCAATAAATGTCTGCATTTGTGTTCCCCTATGCTTTATTAAATACAACTAAGATGCAGGTAACCTTCAGCAAGGGCTTCCAGCTAAGCTTGTCTGCTCACAAGTTTTCTTCCTGGCAGCATCCTCCTTCCCACAAATTCCTTAAGCAGTGACAGTGAGTGTATTTCCATTTCCATACTCAGCCTTTTCCTGAGCTGGCAGTGAGGCGACTCACCTTGCCCAGGGACACAGTGAGTCAGCAGAACAGTTCAGTGCAGAGGAGCTGAACCACAGCAGCAAACCCTGGGTGAGCATGGTTGTGGAAGATGTTTATTTACAAAAAGTTCTCTTCTTGTGCAAGAAGGAAAAACAACTGAGCAGAAGCTTCAGTCCAACAAAATTTCTTTTTCAAGAGTACGTGACTTACAAAAGTGCCAACATCTTCCTATCAGAGCCTATATTATCATCTGATCTCTAAGGAAAAGATAAAGCAAATTAAGATACAGTGTTCTGATACCAGCTCAACCACTACAGATGTATCAGAAGACCCTCCTAAACTGCAAGAACAGTCCTGTAAATTACCCAGTAAATGTTGAGAGTACATAATAGAGGTTTCACTGTATGCCCAGATGTGTTTTCAGTTTTCCAGTAACATTCTCCTCTATCTTTTTTTTCCCTCTACATATGAAAAGCTCATAATGGACAATAAATAAATTTTAGAAATAAATGGCAAAGTCTTTCATCATACTTCTCAAGGGTAAACTGTCTCAATTTACCTTTTTAAAAAAGGCAAAACCAAACAAAAAAACAAAAGCACAAAAACTTTCCTGGTCTAATATCTTGATATACACAACCCAAACTATAGGAATTAAGTTCTTGCTGTCATACTAATTGATGATAAAAAAGACTTTTCAACCAGAATTTATCTTTCAAAGTCTATGGGGATTTTTAATGTAAAATAAAATGCGGTTCCCTACTGGCACAGCAATTCTGACAAAATAAGGTATAATAACTGTATTTTAAAGGCCAACATTAGACACGTTTCTTGAAAGGCATTGGAAATTGTTCTCCTAAGTAAGGAAATCCTTTATTATAATGGGTTTTAATCACATGGAAGCTCTACTTACTGACTAAAAGGTCAATTTAAACACAAGTGGACTTCAAAAGTGCAAACCTTGTAGATAGGAAACAAAATAATAATATCCAGCATTGAATAGGGGAATTCTGATTATCCTTAGACTCTTGCTCAGTTTCTTGTGTGGATTACTGAACTATATGATATCAGTTGACTGAACAGATTGTTGTTCTCAAAAGAATGTCATCCCTGAATTACTCAGCTCTCATCTCAAATTACAGTTAAAATTTGTAGATGTCACTGTAATGACCTCTCTGTGCCCCATACAAAGATCAAGCTCTCTGGATCCCACAGAAAAAGATTAAAACACACAGTAATAAGCAGTAGTAAAAAGGTATGAGTTGTTATTTCAGAAGAGTACCATATCCATCATGTCTCTCTCACTTAATGAAAGTTGTTCTGTCTTTGAGCTTGAGGGGGTTTTTTTGGACTGTAATTTGCTTGATGTGTAACAGCATATTTATATCTGATCTATGGTACACTGTAGTACTTTGCAAAAAGAGAAAGGAGGAACTCTGGCTACAAAAGGAGATCTAGGTCCTGCAAGCTTGGAAGAAATGACAGTGCTGTTGGTGAACAGGGGACAAGCTAGAGTTTTTCCTGCCCTGTCCCTTGCTATGTGTAGGATACAACATATTCTCCTGGCATGGACACCTCCTGACTCTCTTGAGGAATATCTATTGCCTTTAAGTTAGGCAAGTGAAAAAGTGAACTCTGAAGAGTTGAAGGTTCGTTACCTTTCATATCATGGCTATTGCTAAGGTTCTTCAACTATTTGAAAGCTGTGTATGAGTTTCCAGATTTGTGATTTGGAATGATATGGTGAAGAGGGAAGAAAATTCTTCAAATAATAAGTCTCTTGAAGGGAGTGTTCAGAATGGCTCTGTTATTTCAGATTAAACCTTGTTAAAAATCTCTGTTGACAGACTGTTCACTTTCTTCATGGCTGGTTATCTACAGTAAGTCTTACTGAAGCATGTTCTGGATTGAAACTGATAGAAAAATCCTTTTGAGTATTAATTTACCTTGTGACATAGGAAACTGGGAAAACGTTATACCTTTTGGACAGGGTAAAGGGTTCCAGTTTATCTGAAGGTGAGGTTTTTCTGTCAATGACTAGACATTAAGATACCTTGCAGTTTAATGTCTAAATATTTATTAATGCAACTCAACCTTAGGTCACTGAACTGTGGCCATGTAAATGTCTCATTATGTTTCAGTCCTCATCTCTTTCTGTTGGTGTCTTTACTCTATTGGCATCCTTTTATGATGTAAAATCTGTTCACAGGAGAAGTAATTGCACTGAAATTATCTGGCAGTGATTGCATAGTTGTTTGGGCAGAAATTAGATAGGGTAAAATGACGGAAAGTTAAAGCTCAACATTTTATGACGTGTTGTGGAAAACGTATTTGATTCTTTAACTTCTGCAGTAATCTCTCCACTCCTTCCTGGACTTTCTATCCTGTACGAGATAACAGGGTAAATTCCCCTGCCACTGCTTCAGATCCTTCTCCAAATTACCATGTTGGTAGAGTTGTATTCATATTCCTAATCTCTTTGATTACTTGATTGATTCCTTATGATATCCCTTAATGTAATAGTGATGGCTTTCCAAGTTGTCCTGATGTGGAGGTGAAGTTTTGCAGGGTGCCATCTATGCTAAAAATGCATTTGCTGGGGTTTTGTGTTTTCTTTTAAGTTTAAACAGTATTCCTCAGAGGCTTTTTTCCTTTTTGTTTTTGGGGGTTTTTTTTGATTGGTTAGTTGGTTTGGTTTGGGGGTTTTGGTTTTGTTTGTTTGTTTTTGTTTTTTGTTAGAATGGACAGACTCACTTCTAGGAAAAAAAAAAATTAACTACTTTTTTCCTTCTGAAAGGGTATATATTGACAAGAACTCCAAAGCATAATAGTGTTGAGCGTGCACTGCATACTAGGAAGGGGAGGTGTGGGATTGTTGGAAAAACCTGCTCTGACCAGAGACTAGCAAATTTCCTAGGGGTTATCATATCCTAGAATATGCTCAGCACTTCCCAACTGCACCTGGAGAGCAAAAGAGACATCCTACAGGATGTAGGATAGCACAAGAGCCATTTCTCTCAAGAAAGTGCCCATCTGGGGACCGGGCTTAGGCTGAATCTGCGACAAGTAATTTAGTCTAGGTGCTCTGGATGTAGAGTGCTTGATTTCGGAACACAAATTCTACAATAAATTGTTCTTATCTCCACACTTCTTTGCCAAAAAAAAAAAAAAAAAAAAAAAAAAAAAAAAAAAAAAAAAAAAAAAAAAAAAAAAAAAAAAAAAAAAAAAAAAAGCACAAAAGAAGGGGAAAACGGGGGAGTGGGGGGGAGGACAAGGGGGGAAGGCAGCAATTCTTGGGATCTCTCCTATATTTCTGCTCTGCATTCCACTGATTCTTTCTATGGATTTGGGCTATTAATACTTGACTGTGGGTGCTGTGATGAGGGGTCCTGCTCAGCAGGGTGCGGGGGAGCAGAGAGCGATGGGAAGGTCACTCGATGCAGTTACGTAAGGCACTGAGTCTACAGCGATTTGTGCGCAGCAAAGCTGCCTCTGACTTATGCCACGTGAATGAGAAGCCCAGAGTGGTGCCCAGTGTTGCCTGCAGCGGCAACGTAACCTTTTAGTGAAACCGTCAGTGTTTTCTCTCTCTGTGGAGAGCCTGGTGGATGTAGGAAGGTGGTTGTAAGAAAAAAAAAAGCTTTTTGTTTGATCAAGCTTGACTCCTGTTAAGGATAATTGGTTTTTAGAAAGATACTGCTTCCAGCAGTACATGTCTGTCTATTTATATGATTTCTAAACACTCAAGCTGGATTCTTCCCCTTTTTTTGTCCAGGAGTTGAGAAGTTCTTGCTCTGGTCTGCGATTTTTAATAGATTTCATATGCTTTCAAATGGTGCTTTCATAGCTGTTAAGGAAAAATATTCCTTGTCTATATTCATAAGGAGTATTACCACAGTATCACTGTGGTAAAACTGTCGATTTTTTTCTTACCCAAACATGACCCCAGAATGTTTATATTTAGACCAGTGTTGTAATCCATGCACAGTGATTTCCCCAGAAGTCTGCCACTGTGACAGAGAAAGAGATCTTCAGGCATTCACAGATGCGTATTTATTCTGAACAAAAGCATAAGTAGCTGAAGGTAAAAATGAGAAAATTCTATATCAACATAGTACTTTGAAGCTGAAAAACTTGCTTTAAATAACACCATCTCATCCTAAATTCAGAGCAGATTTAGAAACAGTTTAGTTAGTTATGGGAATAGAAAGCATTAGGACTCGTATTTGTAGTCCTGTTAATCACAGTGACTTGCACTTAATTACACAGTTTTACATTAATCACCAGCATTGCATTTATATTTTTTTACTGTCTGTGAGGACTGCAGTGCTTTATGCAGACACCATTTCAGGCACTACTGAAGTGCAACTTCCTTTTGAAGGATGTGGCAAATGTATCACAGTCCACAGTAGTGCTGACAGTGGCTGAGGTCACGAAGAGAAGGATAAACTTAAGAAAGGTAGAACAGAACTACTTGAACCATTTCATTCTTACTGCTGTGAAAAATATGCTGTGAACAATACCCGAGATTATCAAGATCTACTTTTGCTGCTTTTATAGAAAGACATCTCTGACGGTCTCCTAACAACTTGCTGAGGTACTCAGATTAATTTAAATTTGAGGAAGCAATGGCATCTACCGAACAGCTAACATGATTTCTTGCAGCATCCAGAATTTCCATTGTAGTTATCAATCTTAGTAGGTGTCTTGTTCATAAAAGTCCTCTCCCAAGGAAAATAAAAGGATAAAAGTTATAAAAGACACAGAGCTACAAGTAATAACTCTGTCCTGTTATTACTTTGCATTCTATGAGCTTTTGATGTAGAGCCCCGGCTTTTTATAAAGAGGAGCATGGGAAACTTGGCAAGGACTACGCTCAGAGGTATAGTGTCATTATTCAGGCAATCTTTCCTTTAGGGTGCATTAATGCCTTAATACTGTCGCAGTTTAGAAATATCTAACATAATCACCTGCCCTTATTTTCATTGATTTGCCTGCAGGCCTATAGGAATCATAGCAGTCAAGAGCATTGCATGGATTACATTAGTGTGAGTCACATTGAAATTACAGTGGAGAGGGCATAAATAGACCTAGAGTACTGATATAAAAGTCTTGTCCTAAAGCTTTATCACTCAGCAGCATGAAGTCTAAAAGAAGCATCAGATTTTAATGTGTGTTTCTATTTTGTATCACAACAAATTTTATCATTAGTCAATGTCAGATTTCTGTCTCCTAGGTCTGGGGTTGTCATTAAGAATTAGGAAATTACATCTCTAAAATTACACTTACTAACATCTGATTGCTTCCGTTTATAATGTGTATTAGATAAAGCTTTTCCCACATTCTAATAATGAAGTCAGAAGAGGCTTTTGTGTGGTACTTCATGAAGTTACATTTCCTTAATGTCAGAGTTCAGATTTCAGTACGAATGGAGTTCTTAGCATTGTAAAAGGAAGTGTCAGTCTCCTTTTCTCCAGGCTAAACAACCCCAGCTCTCTTTTTTTTTTTTTCCCTGAGTTCCAGCAAAAGCTCACTGTTCAGGCAAGCCAGTCTTCCCTGAGAACTTGCCTTTTGGCACATAGGGATGGCTTACTCCTGCACCTCTGCAATTTCCTTCTTAAAGTATGTCCAGCCTTCCTGTATCCCTTTGTTTTTAAAAGCTGTTTCACTAGGGAATCTCCGAACCAGTGCACTGAACAGGCTGAAGTTCACCCTCTGGAAGACCAAGGCAGAGGTTTTGTTGACCCCCTTCCTTACTTCGCTGAGAATTAAAAACTATCATTTTGTGGTCGCTGTGCCCAAGACACCTCCAACCACCACATCTGTCACCAGCCATCTTCTCTGGTTTAGCAGAGCACCACCCCTTGTTAGGCTCACTTACCAGGTTGTGCCAGGAAGTTATCTTCCACACACTCCAGGAACCTTCTGCAACCTCCCAAAAGAACTAGGGCTAGTGATAGTGAAACCTCAGCCAGCTGTTTAAAAAATGCTTCATCTGCCTCTTCATCCTGGTTGGATGGTCTATAACAGACTCCCATCAGGATGTCTGCCTTGCTGGACTTCTCCCTGATTCTTACCTGTGGACACTTAATATAACCCTCACTATCCTTGAGCTCTATCCAGTCAAAACTCTCCCCAATGTACAGAGCCACCCACCTCTCCTTCCTCGCCTGTCCCTTCTGAAGTGCTTGTAGCCATCCATTGCAGCAGTCCAGTCCTTGCAGGTTTATAGCCTTGTGATTACAGAGGGCGTCCCACATGCAAGGTCAGAGCAGGGGTGATCCTTGCAGCTTGATCTAGAACAGGGACTTGCAGTAAAGCATAAAAGTTCCCTGTTTAGTATTAAACTGCTCCTGTGACAAGAAATCTGAGTAATGGCCCCATTCTAAAGTTTGCAAACTTTTAGCTATCTAAAGTACCTGTTGTTTTGCTGAGAAGAAAAGACACGGTCTTTGCAGAAAGGCAGCAAATGCTGCTCATTTTGAAGGAAACTGGGTGTCAGAGTACTGCTGCAATAGTTCCATTTCATGAGCAAGGCAGGGATTAGTTAATTTGAGAAAATCCAATCCAGCACTAACAACTTTGCACCTTTACCTTATGGGAAAGAGCTGGCCTGAGCTTTTTGAGATCTCTGATCCATGATCTTAAGGGTGTAAACTGCCTCCAGAGTAAGCAACTATATCACTGCAAATACCTGGAGGGACTTTTTTCCTCCCATAAACAGGATTTGGCAAAGAATATGCCAAGGTCCCATTGATCAATGGATTAGGGAGGTGTTTACAGAGTTTAAAATTCATAGATGTAGGTGCAATTCATTTTTTTCCTCCCGTAGTCCTCCCACAGACTACTGCAGTTATTTTAGGTTTACCAGCATTGGAAAAATTTAATAGACTGCATCTTATAGTGTGTAATGTCATACTCAGAGATAAATTATAAGAGATGCGAACTATTGACCAACTTTGACAACTTGTAGATGTCAGCTATGATGGGACCTTTTGCTGTGGAATGCATTAAATCTTTCTATTAGATTATTTCATTAATGTTATGGTAGATAAGAGGATCCTGAAAACAATCATCTATTTTCCTGGTAACCATAGTGTTCCTTAGATCTGCTGCCCTCAAGTACCATCCTAACCATCTTGTATGTGTGGAATTCAGCAACAGGAACGTACTGAGACTCAGACTGAAGTACTTCTTCATAGTTGGCTCAAGGAGGGGGCTATAATTATATATAATATAATGTGTATATATACATATATAGGGCTGTTCTCCTATATTAGAAAAATTTGGCATCATGAGCAGATACACATGGGTTTGCACACCATGGAGCAGGGTACCTCTCCTTCCTTTTCAGCCTTTGTGTAGCTTTCCCTTCTTCTGCATTCCTCAGCAGCCAGCCATCAATACTTTCTGCTGTGAAAAGCTGGCTTTCAAAGAACAAGTCTAATGTTTGACTGTAGTATATACCATGCTGCCTGAAGTTTGATGTCATCCAGATATTTTAGATAAATTGAGACTGACTTGATAGTTGTTGTCACCTTGGCATTTAAAAACAGTTCATTAAACTTCTCACAAGTCCTCTTGAGACTATGCTTCCTAGCACCTGGTTAACAGAGTAAAATACCAGATAAAGACAGCAATTCTATTTGGTTATAAAGGATGATGCTTCCATCAAAGCTGAAGGGGACCTCTAGAGAGGGAGTCCAAAGACATTTTGAGGTGCAAACTGGAAAGCTTTTTGCACCATACAGGCAGGCAAAAGAGGGACAGTCACCGTGTGGATCACCCTACAGTGTTACTGTAGACTTACACATCTCTGATCATGTTCCAGTTTGTGTTTTGCAGGTTTTAGAAGGAAGTTTCCTTCCTTTTGTATAAAGTTGTTCATTTTCCTCTTAATTTGCAACAGCATAAGGCATCTGATAATCAGAATATTTACCCTGAAGTGTGAATGCTACGAAGTCTGTGGTGCAAGACTGGATTTTCCAGAAGCCTCCAAGACTGGCAGACTTTGATTCTGCTGCACATGGGCTGAGGCCTAAACACCATAATATACTTCCCCCTACATAATAAATCTCCTTGGTCAAGAGAATCCTGAAGCCACCCCAGATAAATATCTCCAGACAGACAATTTATCCCTGCAACTTCAGTTATTTTATTAAACAAGCTTCTGTGCCTTTACAAAGCAGGAATTCACCTCTGTTAGTCAGAAACAATGTCTCTATACATTTACATAACAAAACCAGTATGTTTTTGAAGTCTAAGAACATCGTGAGTTTCCTAGTGCTCCTAACACTCTTCAGTACCTGTGGGGTACTTCTGTATTCCTAAAAAAACTCATTTATATTCATATAAATGAACAAAATATTATGACTGTGGTGCCTTTCTAATCTTTTAATAGCTGCCAGAAGTTAAATTTATAAATGTGCCTACAGTTCTACCTGCCTTTTAAAGTCATTATAGTTCATCGTGTGAAAAGCATCTTTTATGAAAGCATTTAATAAAAATCAGTTAAAACACATCTTTGTTCAAAAATCACTTGCTGCAGAAGCTATTTTACACAGCTGAAAGTTTCAGGGACAAAGGAAAAAAATATTACCAGTCTTTAAACTTAGAGAACAATATCCAGTAAGTTTGATTATTGTTATTTTTGCAGCAGTATCTTTAAATTTTAATTTTTTACTACATGAAATTCGACAGTTTGAGTAGATATGATAAAAAATATTAGGTAATAGTTGCCATATGTATCAGTTTATTTTGGGGAGTGATAGAGAAACTAATCCTGCTTATCTTTCTCACACATTCAGATCCACAAATCTAATCACTCGAGTGAAATAAATGAGATGTGGACCTTTTTATATATTTGTACTCTGTTATATTTGCTTTTTTAGTTATTTTTGTTGCTCAGTAATTGTTTAGGCACAGTGTTGATGCACGACATCAAGATGTTCAGATTAAAGCTGTCCCTTCAGCACATTGCACAATAAATTAAAGGCTGACACAGCTGCTTAATCAATTCCTGTGCCTCCCTTTCCTCCTCCGAGAAATTAAGGTGTTATAATCCAATCCTGAAGTGATTTTTAAAGGTGCTTGGAATATAATTATTTACTGTGGTGATCATGGTGGATAGGAGTATTTAGACTGACTGTATATTTGAGCTCCAAATGTAATGAGACACTGAGGAATGTGTTACTTTTTCATTAGACGTGCAGTGGCTTTTTTCATAGGATTTAGTCCTGAATATCAAACTGGTGTAGTTTAATCTCTTTTTCAGGTCATGCAGCATTTTCTGATCCATTTTCAAATGTAAGCTGATTTTTAGTGCTTAACACATTTCTTTCTACCACTGATTTTAAAATGTATCATTCGGTTTTAGGCATATTACTATAAGAGAAGCAGGAAAGAGTCTAGACAAAAGTCAAGAAAAGAATTGAACATTAGTAAACTTGACCACAATTGAAGTTTGAAGTCAGAGCATTTGGCTAGTGTAGAAAAGCATAGACTGAAGACAGGAATGACAACACTCTTTAACAGAAAATGGTGATATTTTTTTTTTTTCAATTTTTGCCACTAGATGCAGGACACCAGAACAAGAGAAAGACTAGAATTGTTTGCCACTCTCCCATGCTGTTCCATGACACTTAACGTGTAAATGACTATCAGCTTAGCGTTCTCTTCCCTGCAGCTGAATTCACGATGTACCATATTCCCAGTGGCTTTCAGTCTCTAGCATGTGCCAATTTCCTTCCATCTTACATGTGATGAGAGGTTTCTATAGAGCTGTTCATTGACACATGGCTTCAGCCTCAGTGGAAAGAGTTTGCTTCTAAAGAGTATAACAGGCCTTGCAGCACCAGACTTGCTGATGAGGGTTGCTAAGGCTTGTCTTTGCTGCTGCTGTCTCTCCAGCATACCTTGGTGACTACACTAACAGGTTATGAGGCCACAGCATCCCACTGTTATTTTATTTCCTCTCAATTATCAAAGTGCTGCTTTCTAAATCTCCTTACACCTAACCGCGTTTGCGATATTTTTTCTTACCTGTCCTAATCCTCTTTCTGTATTGAAAATGTTTTTTGTCCAGAACCTGAATTTTTCTCCTTGTTAATCTTGCTCTCACTGCTCTCATGTATTCCTCCGACTTGCTGTTTGTCTTAATAACAACCATTAAAAGGCGTCAGAATGTTGCTCCAGATGAACAGTACCCTCAGAAGAACATTGCTTCTCCTGCAGTAAAACAATATTCTTCCTACCATTTATTTTCCATCATTGACTGATAGGCTCCTTTTCTGGATATCTTTTTGCTTGGAAAGTGCAACTGTTAGAGAACTCTTAAATGGGTTGTTTTCACAGCAGTACATTCAGTAGAAGGGGACTGATCTTGCCTCAGCAAAGACAAGACTTCTCTGAAAAAGGGACCCTATGTGTATGCATGCTGCTGATGTGAGCAACACATCTACTTCCACATTCAGCAGCTCTGAAGGGTAATTCTGGAGTTTCATTCCTCAAGCTGTATGGGAGAGGATGATGTCCTACTTGTCTACAATGTCTCAAATGTCAAAGCTGGAGCATTGGCACCACCACTGCTGGTAGTCCTTGATGATCTCAGCATCAGTTCAGTGCTTTCTTCCTTTCTGGTAACTAAAAGGGCATGACCTGGGGTGAGCGTGAAGAAATTATACACATAACTCCTGAGAACAGGCAAACTTATCCTTAATAGCACTTAACAAGAAAAGTAGAAATATGCGATGTTAGCTGAGCAGCCTTAGAATACTTTAACGTTACAAGGTTTGACCTTCAGTAATGCAAAAATGCTGAATAATTCTGAAAAGCAGTGAGAAGGAAATATGGTAACTGCCTTCAGAAATATCTGACTAGCACATAATGCTAGCCATATAATGCCAGTTTAATTATTTCTTTATGGAGATGATGATGGGAAATTTGTGATTGTTAGGAGACTATGCCTTCACAAATTCTTCCAATAAGTCTGAAATAAATCTCTTTTGGATCAATAAATTTTTGACAAAGCTATTTTTAAAAAAGAAAGACAGACCTGGTTGTCTTCAAAGGTTTCCCAGGTAGTTAGATTTGCTGAAGCAGGTATATATGATCTATCTAAATTTTCATACTTTTGGGAGCTCAATTTTTTGGAAAAAAAAAATTATTTATCATTCCATCTAGAGAAGAATGAATTTATCTGGAAGTGTTCCATCAGTGTCACTGCCTTCTTCCAGATGCGGAAGGAGGTTTCGAGCATCCCAGTGGTGAAAAGTACCTCTGGGTACTTTTGGTACAGCAACTGTTGCCATGTCAAGCACATCACTGACATTTAGTGTGCAATATTTTCATGATCTGTGAAGAAACAGTAAATTCCTCCATGGATGAGCATCAATCTGGAAAATGTTTTGCAATGCACTAGAAAAAGTTATCTTCAGGTACCACATTGCTATGCGTGGCATGACATGAGACTGTCTTAACAGGCGGTGAAATACTTTGTTGGCAAGCTACCAAACCATGCTGGAAACCTTTGGTTTTGTTTCCCCAGGGCTCCATTATATTAGTTCTGTAATAAAAGTTGACCTCAGTCTGCAGAGAGAAATCCCATCCTTGCTGGACATGAAGGAGTCTCTGGGTGGGCAGCATCTTCAACTCAGTGCATGTTGGATCAAATGTGGGTGACTCTTTCTAGCCTCAGCCAATTCCTTTCCAAGAAGTATCTGTGGATATGTGACAAATCAGACTGGAGGAGGCAGTCAAGATTAGGCATCTGTATTGCTACTTTGAGCACATGGACTAATTTAGAAGCCAGACTGATGAGACACAAAAACACTACAAAAACACTAGTAGCCTGTCTTGTAGAGATAGTGATGTAAGTGGAAGGAAAATAAATTAACCTGTTTTGACGTTGTGAGATGAGACATAAGTGATCTCTGTTAATTTACTCATGTCATGAATGGCTGTAATCTTGTCTCTATTTGGCATAGTTACTGATATAAATGTAATTTGTGGTTTAGGATGTGGGTTATAATATTAAAGGCAATCATTAGAAAAATGTGTTATATCAAATCAAAGTATCTCTTTTATAGTTTTTTTCCTTCCCAGCAACTCTGACAATTTCTTTAAAAACTTTTATCTGGTTCTTACTCCACATTGAAGAAATTGCTGTTATTCACAAATTACCTCTGTTTGCCTTCTGTGATGAGAAGTAACCTAGAGATACCTATAATGGTGTCAAATGAGACTTAGCAACTTCATATCATTCCACTGAAAGGGCATAATTTGCCACTTATGCTCTCTACCTACTTAATGCCAAAATCCATCTATTTTATTAAAAATTAGTTGTATTTTAGTCAAAATCAATAGGAAATATTGTCACTGATCTTGGAACTGCAAAAGCAGTGGGAATATAAGGGGAAATAGCCTGAAAAGCGTCACTGTTGAAAACAAAAGCCTAGTTTCCTTAAATTCTGTGATCCACTGAAATCGTATCATCAGAGCTGAATAAACAAGACTCTGCCATATATATCTTGTGGAACTCAACAGTGGGAAGATGCATGTGCACTTCAAGGTCTGTTATATTGAATTACTGAACAAGATCTTTTTATTTGGCCATGTTTTGGTTTTTTTTAACTGCCAGCAGCCAAGAAGAACACCATATATTGGCTGTGATAAATCCAGAGAGACAGTCTGTAAAGGACAAAGTTGTCTTTTTCCAGGTAGAATTTTAATGTTTGATTAAGAAATGAAACTGTGGTAGCTACAGATAAATTAGAAACTTATATTTGATATCTCTCTTCTTTGCTCAGAAAAAAAAAAAATTAATTTAGAGTTAACACATTCTCTGTTAGGTATCACTGCTGAGGACTTTGGTACAATAAATTAGTTTACTTGTGCAAGGATGAGCCTTACTGGCCCTTTTGTACAGGAGACTGAATTGTTTATTGTATTGTGGCTGCTTCCGGCTTAAAAAGATTTTTGCACTAAATGTTTTCATAGTTGATTTTAATGTTCCTCTGATAGGATCTCAGAGCATATTTTTAAGAAGTACAATATAGGCAATTACTCAATTTTTAAATAACTATCTAAATCTAATTTGAAAAGTTTCAAATTGAAGTTTCGTCAATGACAATTGTTTTGTGTTTGATTCTGCACTTTTTATTCCTTGGAAATATGGTGGAAGAAAGTTTATCAAGTGGCCACTTAAGCCTTTTTTTTCTTCATTCTTAAGGACTAGGAGTATCAAGTAAATAGACAGGAAAAGAACTAGCTGGTCACCAGGTAAATATAGCCATCAGAAGTTAAATTATTAATCATGTCTTTTGGCAAGATCTTCAAACAACTTGAGAGGATGGTCCCTTGTCCTTGGTGCTATAAAGGGCAGAGGTTCAGACAGCCTCTTGCTTTGAAAAGCTTGCAGCCCAAAAGTTAGTAGAAGATCAGGTAAATGAAGTTGTTACATGAATAAACTGAAATGCTGTCAAAGGCAGTAAATAAAATATTTCTTCTATTGTTGATGTTTTTTGGAGGGAGCAGTTTTACGGAAAGTGTCTGCTCAACAGTAAGGGTAGAGGACAAGTCAAAGGGTAGTAAGAAAGTGGAGGAACTGGTAAGAGGGAGGGAAATAAGAACTAATTAGGAGAGTGTGAACCTGAGTGCACAGCTAGTTTCCAGAAGGCTAAGACACACTGGTCACTATTAGAAAGCTATCCAGGTACTTTTCAGCTACATGAGTAAGTACAGGCAGAAACAACAGATGACATGATTTCTTTTCTCCTTTTTTTTTTTTTTTTTTTATTTCAATAGNAAAAACAGATGAATTGATTTTTTTTTTCCTTTTTTTTTTTTTTTTTTAATTCAATAGAGTAATGTTTTGTTTTATTTGGGATGCAGTAAAGGACACAGAAATTCAGCCAAGGATGTCATTGCTAATTATTCAGGCAGTTAAATTTAGACCTTGTTCAATCAAAAGAAGTAATCAATCTTTTCAAGAAGTATGAGAGCAGCAATAGCCAGAGAAGGGCAAAGAGATTGTCTTTGCAGTTCTTTGAAATGCCATTTTGTCTCATTTTTCCTCTTCTCTATAGCTCTAGGGTAGGTATTCTGAACACAGCAGATTTCTGTACTGCTATTCACAGGAGGATAGCCCAGAGGTTAAGATGCTAGTCTAGAATAATCAGATTTTGGCTTATGATTAACATTCTCTGAACCTGGTATAGAAGTTACTTGCCTTTTCTGTACGTTTTTTGCCCAATGGTAAAGTGACCAAAAAATGCATTATTGTTGTATTAAGCAATTTTATGAGGAAACAGAAAACTCAAAAGTTTGAGGAACATAGGTGTTGCTATGCTATTAATAGTTCAGTTCAGCAGCCCACACATAGGCTGCTTGAGCTGTATCCTGCCTTGCCTCAAGCTATGTCATGTTTGCCACTGGCATGGAGGTGTTAGAGACATCCTGTGCGAGCTGAGATGACTATGGGAAAGCAAATGAATCAAACCTGTGATTTCTCAAACTTGATTCTTTGTTTTTAGCTTAGTCCCTATTCTCTCATAATTGTTTGACTCCCACTTAATTCCTTCTTTGATTTCTCGCTCTTTTTTTCTCTATATATCTTGGTCTATGTTTACTGTTTCTTTCCATTTTGTTTTCCTGTTTAAGCAACATTCTATGAAAATCACCTGCCATGCATCATTCCAGCATCTCTACCTTGATGCTGTCCTCTGTTATATAGGCTAGCCTCACACACAGTCTAGGGAACAGCTTCTTTATTGTTTGAAGCTGTACCAGGTTTTCACATCCACCAGGGATAAGCACATTTCAGAATACATACAGAGAGTATCTGATGAGCCCCCTTATCATGTGGGACCCCATAGCATTAAGTCTTGTGAAGTTCTTAAGAGAAAAGCAGAAGTCCCTAGCAGTACACTGACACAGCTGTTAGTATTCCTTCCCTTCTCATAACCAAAATGAGGCCTTTGTAAACTTGAAAGCTCATCTTTCAGTCTCCTTATATTTCTACTGCCCAGCTAAGTTTTACTGCTGGACCTCTTGGGGTTGCACTTTATGCAGAGCAGTAACCACCTGCTATTGTGTTAAATTTTGCAAGGGTGCATACTTCCATGAAAGTAGATTTCATTTACATGAAATTTGCTGGATGTTGCAAAGAAAAGGGTGAACAAAGGTCTGCCTACATATTGGGGTGCACTGCAATATGTAGGTCAGTGTGCTCTGTAAAGTACTTTCTGGTTTTAACCAAATGACCAAGGACTAAGGTGGAAGTCTTTGGCTTCATTCCAAAAGCAATCATAATCTTAGTTTGTGGATGTCTTCAGAGCATTTTTACATTATCTGGGCAGTGATGAACAATTAGATTCTGTGATTTGCAGAAAGGTTACTATGATCATCTCTCATTGCACAGTGTTTACATGTGTCATTTAGGCTGCATTTCCCTCTTACAGTTTTGATTACAAGAATGTAGCTAATCAGTGGTTTATGCTTGTCTGGATATTATTCAGTACTCTTCTCATTTGTTAAGCAAACTGTTACGATGCATCATGGTGTTTTACAATACTCAAAGCACCAGCAAGCAAAAGCTTACAAAAATTAACAAAAGAAAAGCATTTGTAAGAGAAGTACACCTTTTTGCTTCTCTAAGCAGTGAATACCTTATCAGAGCTTCACAAGCAGTAGGACAGTCCATCAATAAGAAAAATCCACTGGGTCTATAAAATGTAAAGAGACAACATCAAGAATTCTTTGAAATTCAGTTTTAATGGTTGGAGAGGGTTCTAGTAGCACTAGTAGTAGTACACAGTTGTGTATCTTCCCTATCATGTTGTTTGAGGGGGTTTGGAAAGAGGTTCATTAGAGTTTAGGTCCTTATTATATGGACAATTAGTCTGACCCGTAGAGTTGTCTTTAGGCTCTTCCATACTGGAGAGTGCCTGGTACTTAGCAGCTGCCCTCTCCATTGCTTGGGCCATATTTCATGCATTCACACAGTTCAGGATAAGACTTTTCTTTGGCTTTGTACAGCAGAAATTGCCTATGTTACACATTAGGATAGCAATTGTGGAGCTGCACAGTGCCACTAAATGATACATTCCCAAAGGCAGTTTACTGTGATGGCCTTTCTTCTAGGATATGATCCACTGTGTCAAACTTGAGCAATAAAACGGTGGACAAATTAGCATTACTGTGCCCAGTGTAAGAGAAGACCTAGGAGGAGTCTGGGGAGCCATTACCAGTACAGTAATAAAGATATAAAATACATTACGGGACAGTGCAGATTTTCTGTAATTTGATGAATGATCAGTTGTTCTATGTGTCATTAGCAGTGCCAGTGTGCACAGAATAAAGGACTGGTAACCACAGATGGCCTAAAGCTGATCTGGAAACCTGAGCTAAGTTCAGTCATTTTGTAAGATTAGTAACAGAAACCAGCACCCCACAAAGCAATTGCTTGTAAGTGAAGAGCTTTATTGTAGAGTCTGTGTTTTCTGTGGTAAAAGTCTCATAGGAAAATGCTCAGTGTTCTGTGTTAATCAGGTTTTCAGGCTTTTGAGAGTCTGTCAATGGCAAAGGGATTTTTTTTCCACAACCTTGCAGCAGATATTAATGAGAACAGAGGCTTCAGCAAACATTTGTCACTGTCAGCTGGTGTTTTTGCAGGAACGCAATGATGAAATAGCAGCAGGAGTACAAGGGCAAGGCTGAGTTCTTGGAAAGTGTATGACTGTATAGCATGGAGAGTATGAAATTCAGTCAACTGCTTAGAGAAGAGAAGCGATTGAGCCTGTTGCATTAGAGCTATGCTGAGATCAAAATATTCATAGCAGAACTGAGACTGAGCAATATACTATGCTATTTCAGAGACAGGAATCTTAACTGTCATAAAATGGTAATTTATACTTACTGGGTGTGTTCAGTACTAGAGAAAAAAATTAACAGGTTTTTTTAAAATCTTAGATTTATTATTTTTTTTATTATGAAAATCCATCTAATTTTTAATCCTACAGTGTAACAATATGTACTAGTTTGAAAACTAACCAGTGGGAGATCTCAAGTCAGAATTATAATTTTATAGGAAAATTAAAATAAATGCAATAGTACAAGAACACTAAAAGAGTGAGGATACAACCTGATACCCTGTTAGTCAGGGTGGTGGTAGCAGTTCAGATGAAGTGGTTGTGCTGAAGCAGTGATCCTGTAGAAGGGTCTGGTCTTCACCTGAAGGTCCAGTGGTGTATCTCTTGTCCTGTGGGAGTCCTGTAGGTAAAGGCTACTCATGCTGTTCCAAACCCCAGATTATATCCAGGTGGGAATGCTTGGCTCCTCCCCCTGGGCGGAGCATCTCAGAGTGGGTTGATGTAATTCTATGAGTCAGGCAGTGGGTCCTTGATGGCCCATTAACAGACATAGCGCCCAGAGGGAGTTATCAGGGATGAACCATGGTAGGAAATAACGACCACTGCCCCACATGCTTTAACAGCTTGTGAAGATGATAATAGAATACATGCTTTTGGTTACATCTTACATTGTAACCTAGGACACAATATCGAAAAATATCTCATTGCCTATCTTCTTTTTCTGACCATATTTTGAGATTTCAATGCTGAAGTGAAATGGAGGCAGAAGACTTGACATCATGACAGAAAAAGACTGGTTTTGTTATTAAATGCCTCCCAACTAGATTTTGAGTAGTCAGATATGAATGATACCTCTTTGGAGAGGAGGCTTTCTGTTAGCTCGACTAAACAAATAGATCCATAAGCTTTATACTTACAGATCTGTAATGCACTGCACTGTCTCTTCCTGCCTCTCTTTGCAGCAGAACAACTAAGCAGCATCTTCGTAATGATTCTCCCTGTTTTCACTTCAGCAACACATGTGCTAACTGTGAGGAGGTGGGAATCTTGTGTGGCTTGTGTGACTCTTGAGTATTCTGTTTCTTGTGCTAACACCCTGCTGTCATGCTTGAGTGAGAGTCAGTATATAAGTTTTGAAATTAATTCTATACCAGGGTTTATACTTTAATATGTTATCTTCCTAGCCAGCTTTTATTTCTGGAACAAACAGGATTTCTTAAACTTTGCTCCTACACTTCTCAAATACCAGCTGTATCATGGATCATGCATAACTTTTCTACTTTGACACTTTTTTATGGTTTTGTGGTATTGGATGCTTTGTATAGCATCCCATCACATGAATAAAATTGTCTTTTTAAACATGGAGGTGCTTGTGGTGCTTGTGTGGTTTTTTTTGGTGGGGGGAGATGGTTGGTTTGGGGCAGGATGATTGGTGCGGTGGAGTTTTTGGTCTGTCTGGAATTACTGTCAGGCTCTGGTAAGCTTGTCATGTATGTTTGCTTTATGGGTTGACATATGCTACTGCATAGCTGGTTAAGTTAAAATATAGTCATGCTTACTTCGAACTTAACCCATTGTGTTTCTCTTTTTTTCTAATCTCAGATAAGCATTGTTTTTTATCATAAGAAGCTTCTTTCAAAGCTTCTGTTTCACATTGGCCAAATACTTCTTTAAATTTTGTGAGCATTTGCTGATACCCATATGATGTTTTGCACAAGGGTAACTCTAAAATGATTTCTCCTGCATGGTTGGTTTTCATTTTAACCAATTTCTGCCCAGAAGTACCATCATGAAACTCCTTTGGAAAACTGTACGTATTAGTCCACAGCCCTAGTATTTCTTTTACAGGTTATAGAAGAGTATGGTATTAGGTAAAAAATAGTTGTGGAATAATGTTGCAAAAGTATTGTGGAACAGTGTTATAGATCCATGAGTTTGCATTTCTTGAGATCCAGAACACTTTACTGTTCTCAAAAAATTTTGGATGGGCAGTCCATGGCAATGGTTTTGAACTCTCAGAAGTGTTTGACTTGCTTTTCACAGTGGGGTTATTCTGTTATACCCCAAATTGTGCTACTTTTGGCAGATCAGATTAGCTTAATGTTTTCAGTATTGTAACGGTCCTGTCAATTTCTGATGAGGTCTTCTCCTAGGTAGCCCTGTCTGAGCGGTCATATCTTCCTGTCCTGCGTGGTTTTGAACATGTTGGTTGTTCTTTAAGAATACTGATGTGTGACTGGGGATGATGCATGTTGGGATGTCAGTTCCTGTCCACCCTGCTGCTGCTCTGCAGGAAGCTGAGCTGCCATTGAGGCAGCTCCTGGGTGGCCACAGCTTACATCAGAGAATCAGTTTCAGGGTTGTTTCCTTTTTATTAATTTTTATTTTTTTCTTTCCTTGAATTGCCATAGTCTTAAAAACTTTTTTAGGAGAGGATGGCTAGGCCTGTCAGGGGGGTAGTCTCAGTAGGTGGTATAACACTGTCATTCTTGCCTCAAGACAAGAGTTTTCAGTGTGATCAAGCTTTTTCAAGCTAATCTGTAGTTTATTTTACTATATTAATTTCTTCAGTATGTTGCAAGCACTTAACAATATTCACATTACAATCATTCTAAAACTGCTCATTTGAATTCAAGATCCTCATAAAACTGAATGAATTATATGGTAAATAAAGGCACTTAGAAGACTAAAGGGGGTATTGTTTAACTTTATATCATCTGCAAGTTTTATTGAAGATGCAGCACCTCCAAATGGAAATATTCTTGATGACATTTATAAATTATCAGACATGATTAATGTTCTTACTAAAATTTTGTGTGTTAGTGTAGAATCTGCCATATGTTACATCAGTATCAGGTTTCCTGACAATTCCTCTCTACGTATATTTACTTGACAGTATCTAAGTTTACTATTGTATTGAATTTAGCTTTTACGTCATTCTCAATGCTAATTGGACTTAACTGTTTAGTTCAGATATTCTTAGCAACATGCTGGATCAACACTGATATTCATTTTAAGATACTTTTTTTTTTCATCTTTTTATGTCATTTTAAGAGGAAGCTTAGTGGTAGCTGATGTTTAATTATATGAAATGAGGTAGGTTTTATGCTGTTTTATTTTAATAGGGTGAACATGTTCATCAACTATTTTATACAATCTTCAGAATATTGCAAAAACCTTGAGTGTAGAACATTATTGAGATTCAGTTCATGTCCCTTTCTTTAATTTTTAAAATTTATTTTATTGCAAGTGATACAGACTGTTCATACACACTGATAGATGTTCTCAAACTTAACGTCAAATATTATTTCTCTGTATGGGTATGCTAAGAAAAAAGAATGTTAGCCACTTGTCTTCACTAAGTTCTGGACTCATTCAAGCCTTGCAGGCCACCGAATGTTCAAGATCTTTGATTCTCCTCTTTTTTTTTCTCTAATAACCTGAATTCAAATCCATAATATGGATTACTTACCACATGGACCTAAAATAAAATATTAGCCACTTATCAGTCCAGATTTCCTTTCTTTACCACTTTGTAGAGCCCTCCAAGGCTTCTGTGAAACACAATCCATCTACCCTTCCTCTGTCCTCATGGGCCACCAATAAACTGAGCTATTCCTGTTACTAAAGATAATCCTTATCTAGAAGGGTGGTCGAACTGAGGCCTAAGGGGGAGGTTAGGCACTTGCTGCTCCTGAGCACAGCCTTCATTTCACCATTAAGAACCATCACACGCTTTCCAGTAAACTGTGTGTTTCAAGTCTATTTTCTCTTGTTCTAAACCTAGTGCTACTTGCCTTTTCCTAACCCTAGCGATGGACCAAACCCTGACTTTAACCCACATATTCCACAGAACAAGATGAGCAATATGTTTAAAATTTATTTCAGCCTGTCCATGAGGTGGGGGTGGTGGAGTTAGAGTAACCCACATGAAGGGCAGACAAGCCTTCATCTGGCTTTAACCCTACCCCAAAAACACCCTATAGGTGCTGATCTAACTGAGCAAAAATAAACTATAAACTATAGACTTCTGTTGACAAGAGAGTTCCACTTTGAGACAGAAGTGCACAAACAAGTGCTGAAAGGTGGGTCAGTTTCTCTGACTGTCAGCCTGGCCACTTTTCTGTTTAGACTACCAATGGTAAACTTGTGAATACAGTTAGGTTGGCTGTAAAAGGCTGAGCTACACATTCAGTAGTCCATGGAGTTATATGAGTGGGATCTAAAAGAACGTGTGAGGAATAGTTTATTTTAGCCCCAGGCTGCTCCATGGTCTCTATATGGAATTGCGGGGATGGGATTAGGATTGCTTTTAGCAAAAGAGTAAGTGAACCCCAGTTATCTGTGTACATTGCATGAGCTGCAGGAATTCCATGAGGGTAAGTTGCTTTAGCTAATGCCAAGCCTCTGTCTTGGAACTTTTATATCCAACCATATGACCTATTTATAGTTCTGACTGGGATTGGGAAAATTGAGAAACTATTTTATAAATTATCTGGATTAAGATTAAGGTTGGTGTTTGTAGAGGCTAGATGATACCAACTGCATCTTAGTTCAGCTAAAAATCTGTATAGGAATAGATGGAGATAGGATAAAAAACCCCCCAAAGCATAGGAGGTAGGTGCTACGGGAGGTTGTTCCCTTCTGAGCCTCGCACTATTGGGCCTGAGTGCACATATGAGAACGTGGATGTGCACCACTGATATGGAAAAAGAGTCTATCATGACAGCTTTTGATGCTGTAGTTTATCTATGTTATGAATAGCTCATACTACAGTTAACATGCGTCTTGCTTCAAATGTAGTTTGAATGTATTGCCTTGGTCAGGAGGCTTACCTGGCAGCTACCTCTTTGAAAAGGAAATGTTGGATTTTCAGAAAGCCCCCTGTGCAGATCAAAGTCATGCCACAGTCGAGGGCAGACTGTTTGGCTCATTGGTGACAAGCAGCAATGTGAAGGCCTGTGACGATTCAAAATGTTAAATTAAATGATTTGTCTGTAAAATTCTCTGTGATACTTACTAATATTTTATGAAGAGGTTGGTGACGAGAATGTATGAGGTTTTTGGGACTAGTTAGCTGTCTTAAAAGCAACTGAAAATGCCCACATATGCCAGAAAATGAACATAGCTATTGGCAGCAAAAGGCTAGTCTATATATCTTTTTCTTCTCTGTTATCATTCTTTCTATCTTTCTGCTGTAATTATGTCAAAACTTCCTTTCACATGCCATGTCCACAGGTAGTGTTGCGTCACCTTCATGATCATCTTGATCTCTGGTTTCCACGGTAGCAATGCTCCCACCCCTTTGTGCAGCCTGATTTTGTGCTATGAGACTGGCTGGGCTTGGGAGAGGAAGGTGGTCTGAGAAAGAATATGGTAGTACTGGAGCTGTACATTCTTTGTTTTGAGAAGAATAGGTGGTAATGTTTATATGTTTGTTCATAGTATCTGCTAACTGCTACTGCTTCAATTTTGTGAGGCTTCTGGGTTTTGGTTTAATTTGTTTGGTTTTGTTATTAACTGTACAAATAGATAGTTTGGTCAATTTGTAATGGGAGAGCAATCTGAACATATGTGGGATGGTTCATTCCCACAAGCAAGTGGTATATAAAGATTTGGGGATTGCTTTTCAAGCAGGGTGAAGCCTATTTGCAGCTATGTTTAAGTCTTCAGTATTATAATGAATGGATAGCAATGGGATTTAATAATAGAATGCATTTATTGTGGTTAAATACAGCATAAAGTGGAGCCGTGTCAAATTACTTTTGAGTTTGCTGATTGAATAGCCCTTATTGCTGAATTATTGTAGCATTCTTATTATCTAGTGGATGGCAATCTACTTATGAATTAATGAGGGGAGCAAAATTAACACCAAGTTTTAAATAAGCATCAACCTCACAGTTCTTTAATTTTTATGACTTTATGTTGAAAATCATGCAGATAAGAATAATGACAATACTGTTCAATGTAATGAGAAGAAAAACCTAATGAGGTTTTTTTCTTTCTTTGTCTGAACCAGACGACAATTTGTAGTGCCAGCAAAATTCTCTCATTCCTTCTTGCTTTGAAACCATGGGAGTCTTTGCTAAAAGAAAAGTGGTTTCACTAAAAATAAACAAGCAACATTCTCCCAAGGACTCCATACTTGGAAGTATATTTCCACACGCATACACACACACACACACACCCCTCCCGCCCATACTCCTGCTTTTATCCTTTTTTATATTTTGACAAAATAGTTTCTTGTGTGAACTTTGGAAATTGTAGAGCATGAAACACCCCCAAAAGTAAAATGCTATTTACGTCTGACTGCAAGAACAGACGTGTTGAAAATAGCAGTGTTTTTGGTTTGTGTCATAAATATTAAATTATTCCTTTTTCCTTTCACTATAGGTACTTCAAAAACTAGGAAAAGCAGATGAAACTAAAGATGAACAGTTTGAAGAGTATGTTCAAAATTTCAAACGGCAAGAGGTCAGTTACTTTTTCAGTTTCTTTAATTGTGTCTTAAAAATGCAGTATATTTAACTTGCTGATTTTGAAGAAGGTGTTGCAGGGGAACAGGTAAGATTTTATTTTTTGGTAGGTACACGATTTTGTTCTGCAATTTTCAAACAGATAACAGTTGCATTTGTGCTTGCAGAGGGCTAAAATATGGGCTGAAAATAAAAGGACATTTGTAGTCATATGTAACATCATCATGCTTGAACCGCTTGAGATCAGAGTGACTGTGCATTTTCACCAGTAATTGAGAATAGAACCCAACCTCAACTAAATGCAGCTTAGTGGTTGCCTTCTTACAAAGAAGAGAAGTATTTCTTTGGTTTCATTTTGTGGATTACTTTCATCAGTGCTACATAATAATACTGGTTTTGTAAGAGTGAATAGATTAATAGTTTCAGATTGCACTTGTGTTGTGAAGCTCCCTGTGGGTGCTGGGGTCTGTGGTGGCAGTGCTGATGAAGCATAACTGGGAAGCAGTGCTCAATTACTCTTAGTGTTATAAACACAACACAGGAAAGCAAAGGTGGTCCAAGGAGGTTATAATCTACTCCCAATGCAAGCCTAAATTCTAACCCCAATTATTTGTTGCTTTGTTGGACAGACTTTTTGGCTCTGAGGTGATGAATTGCAATTTATTATATAGTACCTTTCTAGTACAAATTAATGTCTACCATGAACTGTGGTAATACCATCAAGAAAACAGTCATGTTACGTAAGTATGAATTGACATATCTGTCATCTTTGTGAGCTGTTTTTTAGAGCTCCTATAGAAAGGCACTGGAGAGTGAGAACTACTCCCACACATTTTACACAATGTAAAATTTGGCTCATGTCAGTGTTTGCAATTTCTGCTCTGAATCAGTCCTATTCTACCGAATGCACTTTTCTCCTTTCTGCGTAAACACAAACCCTGCATCCTGGCTGCTAGAACGCTTATTAACTCTTTTGTCACTTAGCCTTTATTTTCTTCTCTCGGTGTAGAAGAGAGGGAGGTTTCAAGAGCTACTGAGCTTTCCTCTTCAGCAAAAAATACTGGGAAGTAAAAGAATCTGTTTCTCTGAGAATGGTAGTTCCTTCCCCAAATTTCTTGAGGTCAGGAAGATGGTGGGATTTAATAGAAGCTTTGAAACCCTACAGAGATGTTATATTTTCCCTTTTCTTCCCCTTCCACTTTTCCAAGTCTTCTTGACTTGACTTCTTGAGTATCCAATGTTGTTGCTTATACTTGTTGTCCATATCCCAGCTGTTTGCACAGCTAGTGACTGTGTTTGTAGAAATAAGGTACATCTCTGAGGGGTTTCTTCGGTGTAGGAGCAAATGGAGTATCCCCATGAAGAAACAGAATATGTGGTACTTTTTTCTTTTAGTTCAAAATTCTGAGACAAAAAAAGAGGGGAAAGAGAAAAAAAATCCTTTTAAGCAAAATGATGTCTCAAGTATTGGGGTTTTTCTGTCCTTTACCAAGAACTTTCTGTAGTGGCGATTTTAAGCTGAAAATCTTGCTTAGGGCTAAGGAGAATCTTAGCAGCACTTTCTTTTTATTTCCTCGTTCTTTGATATACATAGAGACAGTAATAAACAGTAAAGGACTCTGCAGGAACTGTATGATGCTAAATCCTAAATGCAAATGTGACTTAGGACCAGAGAGGGAATTGGGTTGGGAGGAGTGACTGCAAAGGGAACTACTACAACTATCATAACAGTCACATGCAGATTAGGCTGGGTCCACTGACACACCAAATGAGAGAGACTGTATATTTACTGAACTAGTCACACGTGCTTACTGTGCTTTCAAGGAGTTCCGTTGTGCTCAATTCTTGAAATATAAGGGGAAAAATCCTGCAAAAGCACTGTTTCTGCCATGTTCACCAATAAGAAGCATATAAATAATTTTTTTTTTGTCCATGCTTTAATCTACAATTTATTAGCAAAGGTATGAAGCATTACAATGTGCATCTGAATTATCACTCTTACTGATTAATGCCATTCAGAACTGCTGTGTTCTGTGAACTCAAGCAGCCATCTCTTCTTGGTTTACATTTCGTCCTGCTTTCAAGTTCATTCTGCAACTCTAGAGGCTTTAGATAAAGAAAAGTCAAATTCTAGATAATAAAACATTGTTCTAGTTTGAAAACAAACCAGTGGGAGGCACCAAGTCAGAATAACAATTTAATAGGGAAATAATAATAATGATTAAAAAAAAAGGTAAAGGCAGAAAAAAAAACCCAGTGGGTTAAACTGACAGAGTCAGGATACAACCTGACACCCTGTTGATCAGGGTGGCAATAGCAGTCCAGTAAGATGGTGGCTGCAGTCCTCCTGAGGTGGTGGATGTGGCTCTGTTGAAGCGGTGGTCCGGTCGAAGGGTCTGCTCTTCCTCAGAAGGTCCAGTGGTGGCTATGTAGCTCCTGGCCTCTGCAAAATCCGGTGGAAAGGGTGTCTGTGGTGTCCAGAGTCTCAGATTATATGCAGGATGGAATGCTTGGTTCCTCCTTCTGGGTGGAGCATCCCACAATGGGATGATGAGTCATGAGGCAGGGCATTGATGGGCTCATTAACAGAAGATAGTCCGGGGGGAGTTATCTCTGAGTCATGCGGCAAGGCATTGATGGGCCATTAGCAGAAATATAGACTGGAGGGAGGAGGCCAGGAAACACTGCCCCACCTGGTTTTAACAACTCATGAGAATGGTAATAGAATATACTGCAACCCAGGACAAGCATAAAAAGGCAGTCTGGTGGATTTATCCCTGTGCTGAGGTTCACCAAACTGTTGATGTGGGCCATTCAGGAGGCTTGCAAGAAGAACCACCCTTGTTAGAGTCTGTCGCATCTTTTTCAGTTCCCTCCTGGATTATTTGTCTCCATGGTGGTCACTGACTTAACAAGGCCATGGATGAGGAAGTTTGAGAGGAGGTCCAAACTTTACTTTGTTTCTTGCAATCTCACTTAGCAATGATTTGTCTGTTCCCTGGCCACCTCACCTACCCACAGTTCATTCTGAGGAATACTATTACTTCAGTTCTATGTCTCTTTGCAATTTCTCTGTTGCAGCTGGTGCTATGTGTGCTTTGGGGGTCCTGGTAAAAAAAAAGCTAAAAGCTGTGAAAATGGTCTATTTATCTTACTTCCCACATTACTGAGCCTGCAACACTTGAGAGGTCAACTAACCTTAAGTATAGAATGATCTTTTTATTACTACTCTCCAAAGATAATAAATGAGAACTCCCAGTTCAGCCCACTGAAAGGATAAAGGAAAGAGCATAGTGCTCATTATCCAGCAAACAGAAAATTGAAAACCTGAAATCTTTGCCTGAACAGCAGATCAGATGGTGGGCCTGTATCAAACTCAGAAGAAGGCTATGTGTAAGGATACATGCAGCAGATCTACCTGGAGGAAAAGGCTATTTAGAAAAAGGTTATTTAGATTTCCCAGTCATCCATTCCCATCTCTTTCTGAATACAGTTGGAGAAGAGTCTCTTCTGGACTTGACAACCCAGAGTTGAATTACCCAGATGAATCACCATGGAGAAACTGAGTCATCCCATGTCCAGAGAGAACAGAGCACAGTTGATGTGCAGAGCCTCAGGACTTTCTCTATCAAAACCATTAAGCTGCTGCAGCTGATGCCAACAGTAAAAACATTTAGATTTTAAACAATGAATACAGCTACTTTTCATCTTCCACTTAAGTTGTAAACCGAAAATTGCCACTCTAAATCAAAGCTTGGGGAACAAACAAAACGTGTAAACTCATATATGACAGTATGACACAGATTTTCATTGTATTGCAAGAAATTTCTTGAGATTTAAACATTTATCTCTGCACAGCTAATTGTGAATATGCCCAGCCTCTTAATCAACTCTAAAGTTCAGAATGAGGGGAAAAAAAAGAGAATTTCTGCATAATTCTCTCAACTGTGAAATTATCATCAAAGGCCATTGAGGATTTACGAGAAATTCCATCTGTATTTTGTTTGTCAAGCAATTCCGTTTTGCATGTTCTTTTTTTTACAGGAAGTACAGTAGCAATTATCTTTATCCCCATGTATATTTTAATGACTCACAGTCATTAAAGTCACACTTTATTGTTCTAAGAGAGCAATATTCTATTTCATGTATATGCATATTTACCTCTTTATTTTTCTACATGTAGTTATGAGACTTATTTTACTTTACAGACTACAGTTAAAATATATTTTAGTGCTTAAACCCATAAACGTTATGTACTATATATGTACACACAGGAGATATATCAGTTGCTACTACAAAAGCAGCTTCCCACGGCAGGTTGTCAGAAAAAGAGAAAAACGTCAAATGCTGTTGTTGCTAATTTATAGAATTAGGTGACAATGAAGAACCTTTTTTTACTGTTGTTGAGTGATCAGAACCTGCTTCTGTGGACTGTTTTACTTAATGTGCACCTCGTAGTAAGAGCTGCTCATTGGGTGTAATTTTTATGGTTCCTGAAAAGGCTTATCCTGTCCAAATCTTCTTTCACACAAGCAGGCTTGGCTGCCTTACAGTTGTGTCATGACATTGTCTAAAAGTTGGTTTTTTGAGACAATTAACATTTTCTTAAGTGCTCTTTTGTGAACACTGAGAAGTCTTAGCAGAGAAATTTTCCAGCTTTCTACAGTACTCTGTGAAAGCTCAGTTTCTCAAAGAAACTATGAAAAACAGTGCTACAGTTCTGTAAGCAAATTTTCTCTATCTTGCACCTGCAGTTGTTGTGTAATATTGTTATGATACTCTCTGGGAAAAATATTCTGAAAAGTTTCAGCCAACCAGTATGGGAGATGGATGGTCAGTGACCAATGACCTTATGCCATGCTGGCGACCCAAGTCATATAAACTGATTTATAATTAAATAAATGAGTTATTATTTCTCCTGAACTTGTCGTGCCATTCATCGTCGTCAATGCCGCTCACAGCGACACTCTTTTTGCATCAGCTGTGCCACTGTTTTTTAAAAACCTATTCATGAATTAAGATACCCAAGATGAGATTCACTACCTACACATAGGCACCAGATGTGCCTCACAGTGTCCCACCTGGCCCCGAGACATTGCTCTAGAAAAAGACATACAGCTTTGACCACAGCCCTGTATAATACCTGCTGTCTTGAGTACCATGTGGCATCTCCAGCTGCAACAGACACGTGTTTTGGCAGCTGAACCCTGTGCCTAGAGAGTGATCCAGTTCCAGATTGCAGCACCTGAATGTGGGTGTCTGTGTTTCCAGGAGTTGAGTGTTCCCGGATGCTTGTGCTGAACTGGGCAGCAAGGTCTGGAGAGCAAGGCAAAAACCAATCAGTTTTCTGGGGGCATCTGTGGACCTTAATGTCTCTGATCAGCCCTATCTGGGTCCCCCAATCCTGCACATGGACCCAGGAGTACCATTTTAGCTCAGCCCTTGGCATAAGTTACACCACAGACTCATTCCCATGCCTAGGGAACCCATGTTTCAGCTGCATCTCCTGATGCTGCCATCTGGATCTCTCAGACAAACCCTGGACCTGGTTCAAACCCTCATGAGGTTGTGGGTTGTCAGTGAAACCTCTTACCAGTCCCTATCTCTGCCCACCTGTCTCAGACCCTGCAGGATGGCACCCATCAGTGAGGGCATAGCCTCCACTGTGGTCACTTGTGGTTCCTGGTACAACCCCACCAACTGTTGTGAGGGTTCTGAGTTAGTTGTCTAAATGTTGGCGTCTGTTGCCACTTGTAAGGCCCTAGGGTGTCCCCCCTGGCTTCCAGTTGCTGTTCAGCAAAGCTGGTAGGTCTCTAAGGACCAATTGTGTTTGCTATTTGTGGATGTATCACAAACAGCACTAGATAACTATACTGAGTGAATGGTTTTGACTACCAGATTTTCTTAATTGCTCTCCGGACTCCACAGATTGCTCTTAAGAGGTATACATTGGCTCTATGACAAGGAGAGACACCCAACTCATGTAGACAGTGATAAGTGTCTTAATCTAGAGGTGGATGAAGGACATGATTAAGAAAGGGAGCTTCAATATGTATTACAAATATCAATCTGCATTCTGCAAAATCTTATTTTCTCTAGGAATTAGTAAGTATCTCATATATCTAGATGACCATCTTTAAACTTATCTTATGCCCTTTTAGACCCCCGTCATTGTACATGGTCTTGAGATGGATAAAATAATCCAAGCAGTTAACAAAAAGTGTGAACTTTAAAATTACTCTGAATGGGTGACACTATTTCTCCTTAGCTGATTCTCAGATTTTCTTGCTTGTCTGTAGAATCTCATACTAAACTGCAGGGGATCTGTGGTACTTGTTAAGCTGTAACTATTATGTGTTCAGTACAGTTCTGTCCATACAAGACTCCTTTGCCAAATATAAGTGATACCAAGTGTCTCTGGTAGATATTCCAAAGTAAACCAGACAGAGAAAAACACAATCTAGAGTAGTTGGAAGGGAGCTTTTTTCTGTGAACCAACAAGTGTTTACATTCAGGGGGACCGAGTCTGACAAGCATTTGGGGCAATCCCAAAGTGTACTTCAGATACTGGATGATCCCTAAGCCAAATACACTCTATACCATGTATATATACAATCTATACAAATGTACAATGTATTTTGAGACCATGGGAGGGATTTCTCTGCTGATTCCATTCCATCCTGAAATGTGTGTTTAATAACTGTCTTATGTCTTAAGGGCCATTTTTCCCAAGACAAGAAGAAATATAGTGTCCCATTAAATCTCATCTCAACCTCATTAATTTCCAATCAGGCAAGATATCCAGGAAGGTGAGGCCCTCTATTTTATGCTACAAAATTATCTCTGCATGGACAGCTCAGATGCATTTCAACTGATTCCTCACTAAAAAAGAGAGAGCAGCTGATGCAATGTTTTTCTTTTTTGATTCTGACCATTGATTGCTCCAAATCCAGAATCCAAACCATTGTCACACTGTGGAAGTTTTGATTGCCCCATGGATATAATTATGCTTTTGCCTATTATGCCTCTGCAGCTTTAGTAACTGTACTAATTGTTTTCTCCCCAGTGCAGTTGAATGTTCAGAGTTATTTCTGACTATTTTAAAAGGAGACCTGTATATGTTTCTTCGGGAGCCCTTTGGGATAACTGACT
Organism: Struthidea cinerea; assembly: GCA_013397865.1. Lineage (NCBI taxonomy): Eukaryota > Metazoa > Chordata > Aves > Passeriformes > Corcoracidae > Struthidea > Struthidea cinerea. Next base: position 133,667 of record VZTI01004260.1, read on the forward strand.
GTGGGGATAGTTGACATAGCCCAGCTCAGAGATTTAAGACGTGGATTGAACATGATGTTCAACAAACAGTTCTGGACAGTTTTCTACCTGTTCTGTTAACACATAGCTTATGTACGTTATGTACGAATGTAGTTATGGGTATGCAACTGTAGGCACGAAGAGAGTCACAAGCAGCTGTTCAGAAAGTCTAGCTTGACATGAAGTGTATATAGATTACTTTTAGACATAGACTTGTAGATTCTTGCTTCCTCTGCAGACCCCAAATTTCATTAAAACCATTATTCTGGGGGACATGAGTATACTTAAAGGATGATGTAGTAACTGTGAAGGTAGAATGCTTTGGGAGGGGGAAGTTTAGTTGTGAGACAAGGTTGGAATTTCACTTAAGTGAGTGCCACATATTTTTCTGTTCAGTCCTCATCTGAAACAGAAACCAATGGTTCAGTAAAAGGGTTGGTTTAGTGTCTCTGCAGGCACAGAGCTTTCTCATCTGCCTGCTGGGGGTTGCTACTAACACATGGCAGAGCTCCCTGGTTCTTGCCTTTAGAGTTGGTTTGGGGTTTTTTTGGATTAGTCTAAATCATCTGAGAAGATTGTTTCATTTGATGCATCTTACGTCAATTCAACATGCTACATAATGACTAGAACAATGAAATTCTTACTTTTGAGCCTTCTTAGTGGCTTGGCCACAGATTTGGTGCTCTCCTGGAAGATACTGTTATGGCTGAAACTTCTGTGTTTCCAGAGAAGATTGCAAACCCAATTTTTTCAAGTGATGCCCTAGACAAATATTTCAGAACCCAAATCTCTTAGAGCTTAGAAAGAAAAAAAGGATATCCATTTCTTTGAGGAAAAGATTTCAAAATTTAGGAGACAATTCTAGGGACTATACGGAACCTAATAAATGGTAAAATAGAGTACTCTGGCAAGCAGACAGATTTCATATTGAATTACAGATTTGTCCAAGTAACCTCTTATTTTGTTAAGCTTCTCATAATGTAATAGTTATTTTCATTCATAGTCAGAGTTCTGTAAAAGACAGCAATAAATAGTACCTGAAGTGTTTATGAACAGAGACAGCACTGCTCTCCACTGTGACAAGTAAGAGCACATTACAATAAAAAATGTCTTCCAGGTGATACAGAAATGTTTTCTTTTCAGCTATTTCTCTGATGTCTTAGTAATGAAATGACAAAATTCCAGTATTAATTAGAGCTGCATTAATAATTGCCATTTTTAATTGTTGTTGTTGTTGTTAGTATTATTGTTATTATTATCATTATTATTTTGTTATTATTTGTTATTAATTACCCTGTGCTTCAGGTTCAATATTTTCAATGCTCTTGCCTCTCACTAAATTGGAGTGATATATTTGGGTTTTGTCTGTCATTCATGTGCTGACTTTTCCTGGAAAGATGTATTGTGTTTACATCCTGTATGTGACATGATAGAAAAATCAAACTCTTCTGTTCTGACTGGAAAGCTGTAAATTAATGATTCCTGGCAAATAGGTCATCCAATTACAACTTTTGTGGAGGCAAGGTGGTCTTTAATTTCTGAGTGGATGCAACAGTTTTTCTAATCCATCAGGAAGCAAAAGCTGATTAGACGGAAACAATGGGGTTTTAGTTTTCATCGTTAACTTTTCTTAGGTCTCGTCCGTCTCACAGCCAACAGTGCTGTGACTGTTTTTCTTAATTCCAGTGCTAAAATATGCCTAAATGCTACAAAGTGAAAAGAAAAACAACACTAAAATACCCAAGAATCAATAGTACTGAAAAGGCCTAATGCTGCTGTCAGGGTATGTAAGGCCTGCGGCTGTAGATTGCTAGATCCTGAAACACTGAACCTTCTTATCTCACTAAATGCATGTGGCTTTACCAGCTATATAATACTGACCATATAATGAGACCAGAGAGTAGAAACGTGATAGGCTGTGTTGTTGAAAGCAACAAACTATTATTTGGGACATTGCTGTGAAGGGCTGTGTTGACTTTCCCAAAGGGGGATGTTGGTTTGGGTTTTTGGCATGCCTCCCTTGCTCTTATGTAAAGTTAAACAGGGCTATGTAATAGATTTTTGGTAATTTGTGTATTGAGTTTCATCACGTGAGCTAAGAGCACTGATTTTTGGTGCTGGAGTCTGGTAGAACATGTGTACTGTTATCAAACAAACTGGTTGTGAGAAGTTTGCTATTGAAACTTTCTTCTGGAGTTTCTTATATCTTACGAAACTCTGACTCGTTTTGCTGACTTATGTAGAACAAATTAAAGAAATTATGAAATTATAAAGGAAGCATCAGTGCTGTCTTGGGAAATTTCATTATAGAGGAATACAACATTGGCAAAAGGACACCTGCCTTTCATTCTCCCTCAAGAAGCTGCATCTCATTTAACAAAATTCATGGCTTTAATGAAGATACTTGGAACAGTGGTTTCAGAGCCACCGGATGTTTTCATGTGATAGACCAGAAAGCAGGAGTGTACCAGTAAACACCATAAAGGGACAACATATTTAGTTTCTGCCAAATATTTGCTGATCCTCCTCTTCAGACATGAGATCAAGAAATTTGCTCCAGGGTATAATCTCCTTTCCTCTGTGGAAGCACTGATCACTTAATGCCGTGGTCCATGGAAAACAGACAACTTCTGTCATCCCCCTGCCTACCACTCAAGCACAGAATGAAGTTAGCTTCTGCTGTGTTACGTAGCCTGAAATCATGTGTTGTATGGATGCTTTAGGGTAGTACTTTTTGCTAAACAGTATTAAAATGTACGCATAATATTTTCTTAAAGGAGACAATATCAAGCTACTACTCCAGAACTTTCTGTTGTTCTATAAGTAATTAAATCTGAGGTTTAATCCACTGATAGTCAACCTGTCTGGCCCTTGCTTTGATATGCAGCTCTGATTGCAAAGCAGGGGAAGAGGGTGCTTTTCCTTGGAGCATCAAATATGGTCCCAAACCAGAGAAAGATTGGTGGGCTGGCTGCTCCTTCACACTTGCTGTTACCCAGCAGCTTTTCAGATACCACCCTGCTGGGTCTATTCCTGTGCTCAGAATTTAGTCAATTAATGGATTTGAGAGCTGTAGGTGACTTGTTTCGGATCAAATTAGTGTAAAAGCAAGCTTCTGTTTGTTGAATCCATAAAGTGAATTCAGTCTGCTTTCTAGGCCCACTCAGGCATTTTTACCTTCCAACTTCTTTAGTATTTCCAGGATGTTAAACAGTTGCTATCTTCTTATAGTGTACCGCAATTTGAGGGATGGGGGTGGGGGCTATTGCTGATCCCATTCTAAAGGCCTACAGTTCCCTTCAGGAAGCTGAGAGAAGTGAGTTTGGTGGGTGTAATCTGCATTGTATTGTGTGTACTGGTGAGACAAGTATTTTTTTCAGAACCACGATTTGGACATGGCTGCAAGTATGATGGATTTTAAGCATCCAATAGTCCCTATCAACCTGAATTTCTTATGATCGTCTGTGTCTGAATGCTCTGAGCATTGAAGTTGCTGATGGCAAATCCTGTACTGACAGAAATCCTTTGAGTTAAGTGGAGTTGTAACAGCTTATACCTTCTGCCTTCTAAAGTATTCACTTTATTCACATGCACCCTTTAGATTCTGATTTTCACATGGAAAATATGAGAGAAACTCCAAAGCAGTCAGTCATATTTTTATGTCATATTTTGCAGCAGTCAGTCATATTTTGCTGCTGACTTTTCCATATGGTGTAGCTGTATGTGAGAAAATGCGACTGCAAGGTGATATTCCTGTAGTTTCCAACTGCTTAAATAAATAATTTGAAAGATATTGGAAACTGGTAAATGTGGACTGTTTCAAAAATCTTCAGGCTCTTGAAGGTGTCCTGGACAGCATCTTTTTAGCAATAAAGTATGTGTGTAGCACAGGTTTCTTTGCAAATCCTAGGAACCGTGAAGTCCAACTTTTGATACAGTCAGAGATAAAGTAACAAAATTCATTGTGTTTTCTCTGAGTTTTTCAAATGTTGTTGGTATAAGAGAAAGAAAGATAATTTTGATGTATTTGCCAAAGAAACAGTCGAGATTTGACAGTAGACTGCAAGATGCACTAATCAAGCAAAACAAAGTAACTGAAGTTACTGTATTTTAACAGTTATTTGCTTGAAAAATGTTAAAATGTTAGAATACTTGGGAAGTTTGCAAATATAGTAAACAGCTTGTGTAAGAGTAGAACTTCCTTCAGATCTAGACTGGTCTCATTTGAGTGGTTTCTAGTGGAAGTTCACCGTTTTTGATTATACTTCTTTGTGTTTCAGATTAGGCCATAGGCCCAGCTGACTTGAACTGCACCTTGGCTGTAAAATATACCTGTCTTTCTTTAGGTGGAGTTCTTCCCTGTACAGATGACTGATAAAATAAACCCAGAAATTCCAGCCTAGAGAATACACCATGCCAAGCCTCCTTTGCCAGGCCCCCTTTTCACCTGTATCTGTGCATGCTTGCAGCGTGTAGCACTATTAATCAGATAGCTCCTGAAATTGCTTTTAGTTGTTGTTTGACATACTGCATGCATGTTTCAAGGCATTAATCATAACTGACATGTGTTTTCACTTCCATGCTTTTTTTTTTTTCTTTCTTTTTCAGGCAGAGGGTTCCAGACTCCAGAGAGAACTGAGAGGATATTTAGCAGCCATTAAAGGTGATTTTTAAGTTTTATATCTTGCTTTCATAAAGCAAACTGTTTTATAAAAAATGAGACAAATAAGCTCATTTAAAGTATACATAGACAAAGGCAAGTAAGGTTCTCTTTAATCTGATGCTAGGGATTCTGCACCTTCAATGTCAACTCGTGTGTACAGTCTTGCATCCTCGACTGTCCTTTGTGTGCATCCTCCGCTGCCCAGATTCTCATGTTGCATGCATCTTCAACACCCACAAAGTCTATGCACCTTGTTATTCATCTTTGCAAATACTGGAATATGAAATAACTCAGGCAAGGCAAGGGATTGCTCGATCTCCACAACTGTAACATTTCCAGGTTATTACTGCTTGGGTGATGAGCTTTCTCCAAAACCACGCTCCCTGTGATAATGTGATTTCTCATCTATTTATGGCTGCTTAATCCATTTTTTTTAAAGTTTAAAAGTCAAATGTGATGTCTCTTGATACTACGTTGAAAATCTAAGTAGCAGAAGTTCACTAGCCAGTGCTTAAATATCAGAGGTAAGTAAACAGCCATTTAAATCCTGCTAGACATTTGTAAATCCAGCACATTCAACAGACCACTGTATGAAAAGTGTTCTCTTTCTCATGCCACCTCTCTCTGGAGCAGTTGGAGGCTAAAGGGAAGGGAATAAGAGTTGGTGACTGATTGAGAGACAGTAGCTTCTTGAGATAAATATATGATAAATATATATGTGTGTGTATATATTTTTAACCTGGCTCCAGTCCAGTAGGGAAAATTTTGCAAATGATTATTAACATCCCTGGAAATCACTGTCATAGTAACACTTCATCAGCTGTTCATAGGCAGGTAAGAAAGTTCTTTTTGACGGGAATTATAAAATGGGAAGCAAAGCAGTAGCTTATTCTCTTTGGCCATCTATTCTTTTCTGGATGGGCTGCCCAAGGAAAATTCCATACCAGAATTTGCACAAATTTGCACGAATGTCTTTTGTTCTTAGAGGAAATTATAGCATCAGTCTTTTTAGGGGAACCCATTTTGCTTTCTTAGTTTTCACTCTTCCCCACACACATTGTCAGGTGGTTACTCAGAAGCAGTGGGATGATGCTGTTTGTTGGCTAGATGTCTTATCTGTCATGTAAGCTGACTGTTTACATGCTGCTTTGATTTCTGTATTGGTGACAACAACTCTCGTCTCTGTTTCATCTTCTTTCTCCATCTTTCTCTTCTTTTCCTAGCACTCTATACTCATGGTCCTTTTGCTCTTTTACTCTCTAATGGGCTACTTTTTGCACCAAGTTTTGTGATTATCTTGGTGTAAAATTTTCCATTGTTTAAGTTTTGCCTTTTTAGCCATGCTTTTCTGTTTAGCGTCTTCCTCTTGTTGCAGCGCTTAAGTAATTTGGACTGACTCTCTTACTCAGAATGAAAAGTGTTTGCTAGCACCTTATTATCTACATTTCTTTAAAAAGATCCAATCATAAGCAGTCATGAGAGCCTCAAAAATGTCAAAGTCAAGAAACTATCAGTGGGCGTCCTTGGCACACATATTGTCTGTCACACATTGGTGCTGTGGAGTGAGCACACAACCCAAGACAGTAGAGCACAATACACAGCTCTGGCTGAGGCTTCTTCAAAGATGACTAGGTCAGTAGTGCCAAAGATCAGATTTTGGATGACTGGAGCACCTGCTACAATGTCTTTGTTGCAATTCTTTGAACGACTGCTATCATTAAAAGATTTTGGGGTATCTATGCACAAAAGCATGGGAACCCCCATGTTTATGCACTTGAGTGGGATTTTTGTGCCAAGGATGTCAGAGACTTGGAGTCACGCTGTTATCAGGGGCTCATTTTGCAGGAAAAAAGGTCAATCATATAATTGCATATATTGGAATTATTGGAAAATAATGCACTTGACATCCGTATATTCTTGGATGTATGAGAGAAGCAGTTAATTTTAAAAGGTTTTGGGATTTGAACTTCAGTAGTAAGTTTCATTTTGCTGCATGACTTCTGAGTGACTTGATACTGGAAGTAGGAAGTACAAATGCAGGCACAATTTCATAGAATCATAGAATGGTTTGGGTTGGAAGGAACCTTATAGATTATCTAGTTCAAATCCCCCTGCCATAGTCAGGGATGCCACTCACTAGACCAGGTTGCTCAGAGCCCCATCCAACCTGACCTTGAACACTTCCAAGGATAGGGCATCCACTTCTTTGGGCTACCTGTTCCAATGTCTCGCTACCCTCTGAGAAAGGAATTTCTTCCTAACATCTAATCTAAATCTCTCCTCTTTTAGATTCAAACCATTCATTCCCCTCTGTCCTACCACTGTTGACCTGTGTAAAAAGTTGCTCTCCCTCTTTTTCATAAGCTCCCATTAAGTACTGTCTGGTCAAAAGGAGGTCTCCTCAGAGCCTTTTTATCTCCAGGCTGAACAATCCCAGCTGTCTCAGTCTGTCTTTGCAGGAGAGGTTCTCCATTTCTCTGAACATCTTTGTGGCCTTCTCTGGACCTGCTCGAACAGGTCCACGTCTTTGTTGGGCCGTGGACTCCAGATATAGACACAATACTCCAGCTGGGGGTTTAAGCAAGGAACAGTGAATTGAGCCTTATTATGACCCTCTGTCCCTTCATTTTAATACACCTGACAATTGAGATTTAGTATCACGCATTCTTAAAAGAATTTTTGCTGTATTTAGACTTCTTCTCTTGTTCACTGGCGCTTCTTAGTCTTAGCTGGACCTTGATCTTTCTTGTTGGTTATCCAAGGCCTCGGAGGAACCATGCCATAAAGCTGTTGAACTTGTGCATGTCTTTTATGTGCCATTTTATTTCACCTGCATGATAGTTTAATGTCTGCTGTGTATCCGTGGTGTTTGTACTGACGAGACTGTGTGCTATGCCCCATAGCTTTAGTCATCTCATGCCTCAGGCTTGTGTGTCTTTCAGTCTCCTTGGTAATAAGTATCTGGGTTTTATACTTCATGATTTATATTTAAGCTTTGCGAGCTGTAAGGGACTTGAATGGTTTTAAGGGCCAGTTGTTACAGAAACCCTAAATCTGTCACCCATTCTCTACGCCCAAGCTCTTTTCAAGTGCCAGTGCAGATGGGAAAGATAAACCTGGATCTTCATGCGCGTGGCAAGGTGACAAAGGTAAAAAGTAGTCCTGCATGAGGAAAAGAAAGCACCATACCCTTCAGGTGGCTTAATGTAGTGATAGAGAGTTACTCTTTATTTATCTCTTTTGGTCTACAGGAAGAGAAGGGGAGATTTTTGAGGTCTGTAAGCAGTTCTGCTGCCTAGTTGTCAGTCTCTGGCTGACAGAACAGCACATATCCTCCAGACACAGAAATCTTAAAATCAGTCATGTAATTTCTTAAAAGCCATAAAACTATTCATCATCTTTCTGCAAAATTTATTCATGAATTATGAAATTATTTAATTGTTCCAGTGGAAACTCTAATGGATTACAAGCAATAACAAATACAACTCTTAGGCAGGATAGGTCATTTCCCTGAAGTACTACATAAGTAATATTAAGAGCCAGACCGAGATGTCTCACCCCATGAGGAAAATGGAAATTTCTTCCTGATTCAGGGTAAATCACCCTGCAGGGGAGTGAGGAGAACCCACAGTATATGAGTTCTAACATGCTGTTCCAGGTCTGTCTCATTCTCCATGGGGGCTTGAGTACATTGGAACTGTGATGGTAAAGAGTCGCCAACCCTCTACCATCTCTGGTGTGCTTATTGGGAATTTCTCTGCACTGCCACCCCCAGGATCCCTATCACATGGAGGCCTCTAGAATTTTTGGGGGGGCTCCAGGGACAGGGACTCTTTCCCATAGAAATAGGGATCATTTAATCTGAGAAGCTCAGTCTTCAGTAACTGGATTATTTAGCAACATTTTTCCTAAGTGATTCAAATATTTTGGCACTTTTAGTTATTAAATAAAGGACCCAATTACCAACAAGTAGTACTGAATGAAACAATTGATATTAAATATAAATTTCTAACTGTTCATCAGCAGTAAAAATTCTTTTCACATTTCTTAGTACTTTAATGACTTGCTTTTAACAATTATCTTTCTCAGTGATAGCAGTTAAAAACAGCAGAGAGAGAGAGCCTGCAGTCTGACTAAGACACTAATCCTCTTAAATTTAGTGCTGAATAATGCATAAAAGGTATCAGTGTGTAAGAAATAATTCTATGTGAAAACCAGCCAAATAAAAAATCATTGGGCACTGTAAGTTTATGTCCAGAGGCATGAAAAAGAATGGGAATTCACTGGATTGGTATTTACCTCTTCACTCATTTGGGGTATTGCAGTAAACCTGGTATAGATGCAGTCAGAGGGGAGTAGGATGGATGGTCTTAGCCTGGAAATTTCAGATTGAAGCCCCTGACTGCAAAAGCCAAATACTTTACTGCCCACTTGCCTGACACTGCAGCTCAATTTGACTGATGTTTTTTACAGGAATGTGGTGGAATGAAGGATTATCCAGTTCTCAGAACTGAAAAAAGTGTAAACAGTTGGTGCAGTTTTGATATGACTCAAGCATGGCATATTAGGTGTGTTTTACATATTCTCTTAAGCAGATACATGCCGGAGTCCTGTAGTACTTAAGAAAGAAAGTCTAGGAAAAGGTGCCAACATTGTCTGTGACTGAGCTGAGTGCAAGCTGCAGGAGGGATTATCTAGCAGCTGTGCTAGCCTGCCTGCTGCAGGAACCTCTGCTTCAGGTTTATCACGCAGAGTGCTTAAGGGCAGAAGTTCAGGTATTAGAAAGGGTCAAGTGTGAGTAGGGATGAACAAACCCTCATAGTCTGTACGTTCACCCTGATTGGAGAGAAGCAGCCTTCTTATGCATAGAGATACTCTGTTGGTTTTGCTTTACCTCTTGAGCTGATTAATTTGCAGTGGCATTAAAGATTTTGAGTCCTTCCTGAAAATATGCAAGAAGATCATCTCTATTTTATTGTAATTTGGTATCTTCTAAGGCAAAAAACCAATCTCTTTTACTCAGGGGAACCCTTTCTTAGCTGGATATACATCATCCTAAGAATTAACCATGAAGGAGAAAAGGAAGAAATACATCTTAATTCTTGTGCTATCCTAGTATTCTAAGATGAGCTCTGTCATTAAAAACCGCACCCAAGACAATCCCTGAAGAGATCAAATATTCTGTTTTGGCTCAGTACCTTTTGATTTAAGGGCGAAAACTTGTACCCTCTAAACATCAGTATTTCCTTTGTACTTTTTCTCCCCCATGCCATTCTCTCTCTTGTACTCAAGGACTAAGAACAGGCATGTACTTTCAGCTTTTTCAGTATCTGTTTTCCTATCCCACCCATTCCACCATTTTCTTATTAGGAAGTGTGCATTCCTGCATTTATTTTCCTGTCATATTTGGAGCATGCAGTTTGGGAGTGTGTGGTGGAATACCGACTGACTAAATCAAGTCTACTCTTCTACACATTCAATTTTCCTCTTCCACTGTCACGGCGGAGTTGGATGGTAAAGTGCCGCGACCTTCCCAAAAGGTGTCTCCAGGAGGAAGCCGCTCAGTGCAGCCACCACACTTGCACACACACGTACAGACACACACCGGATAGCTGGCAACACAGTCCGACGATGAAGGAGCAGGAAGGGCCTTCGCATGGGGTTCTATGGGAGAGATTTATTGCAGCCACACTCGTGCAAGGTTCCAGAGAAAATAGCCTGTGAACAATGGGGGGTCCAGGGCTACATAGTGGAGTGGAGAGAGCATCAGGGACCAATGATGTGAGGGCAAGGGGCGGTATAAAGGTGGGGCCGGTAAAAAGGTAAGGGAACCAGTAGGGAAACTCTGAGGGCGTATAAGGTGACAAGGGGTGTAGTGGCCAACGGAGCCAACCAGGGGAGGAGAACTGGGGTATATTAACATAACAGAACAGAGCATTCTGGGGGGAGCTTTTTCAGTCACCCTAAGCTGGAAAGGAACCTAGGACTTTTCCCACCATAGGACTCCCTTTGTTCCTTGTCCAGCAGGCCCACCGGCCCCCACATTCCACTTGTGAATGTTTCTGTGCAGAAAACAAAAATATTGGTGTTATTCCTAAATTCATTCACTGAGCAGTTAAATCTGAAGATCATGCTTAGAGATATTTTCAAGACAGCAGACAGATTTTGACTAGAGAAAAAAATGTGCTTTTTTAAAAAAAGTTAAGTAAAAAATTCAAGTGTTGTTCAGATTTTGCAAAGAAGTTGAAAAAGAAGTCATCGTTTTAAAATTACTTATTCTGAACTCTTAGAAAGTAAGGTGAGATGAGTTTGGTTTCAGTGGATTAAGAACCATATTCAGCATCTAATGGATTCCTGCTGTATCAAAATACAAACCCCAGTGCCTTCGCTGAGGGCAGTTTTTATTCATTGGGGTCAAACTGATCTCACTGAAGACAGATTTAGCCCCTTTCTCATAATATCATTGAAGCTATTTTACATTTAAGCCAGCTCGTCTGTGTATTACAGAGCGATAACCATCAATAGTCCCTGTTCTTCTTCTACCTGTGGTAGCAAGAGCTCCAGAAGTGACTGATCAGTTTGGCTTAGCACAATCCTCTGCAGGCACCACCCTGTTGCAAGCATAAATAAGCACTGGGCTCCACAAACTTCTAAACCTACTGGGTGACCATACAAGATTCTCCATAAAACCACATCCATTAAAGCACTCTCCCCAAGTTCAGGTATCTCTTTTCTAAATTTGCCGGAGGGAATAGCATAGTGGGTACATGTGGCTGAAAATAAAGACATTTAGCAACTGTTTCTTGTAGTTTGCACTAATATGTTCCTCTTTCTGTCTAATTGCAGGAATGCAAGATGCCTCGAAGAAGCTTACAGAGTCTCTCCATGAAGTGTATGAGCCAGACTGGTATGGACGTGAAGATGTGAAAATGATTGGAGAGGTAAGGTGTATGGAAAGAGGGAAAAAGTATTTTGGCTGCAAGTGGATTAATCTGAGCTGTTGAGAAGAAGTGTGCATCCAAAATTGACCTTAATCCTTCATGTCATGTTAAATCCTGTTTTCTCAGCATATAAATTATGGGTCTTGTGAAATGCAGCTCCTGCTGGCCAGATGCAGCACTTGCAGTGTCTTTTGTATGAACTAGCTGATAAAAGCTCCCGCTGAGATCAACATCAGTGTGAGCAGAATTGGTCCTGACAGCATCTGACTGACAAGTTTGTACAAAGGTATCTTACATGCAATTTTACAGTCAGGATTCTCAGTTCAAATGAATGTTAAAAATTATCAGATCTGCTTATCCTTTTGTGCTGTGTGACAACCGTTGAGCCAGTGGTACTAAACAGGGTATCTTATGAGACACTCAACCCTCTCTGACAAGAATATGGAATTTAAGGGCAAATTAGAGTTCAGGACACTATTTATTTTCACTTTTTACCCTCCTTCAGTGATTAGAGAAGAATAGGCTTTTCTAGACAACACGGCAGGAATTTAACTTGAGGTGCTCTGAATTGCCTGCTTAAACAGCCTCAGTTCTGGGGGAAGTCTGTCAACAAATGTGATGGTGGTGACAAGAAAGTGCAAATGCTTGTCAATGAAGCTTTTAACCACTTGACATTCAGTTTGCAAGGCCTCCTTGATAATACAGTTAACAGTAAACCTGAATACAGAGCAATGTACAGATTGCTTTTCTTCTCTATGGCTGCCTTCTCCTACCCTTCCCTGCTGTGAAGGTTTTGATTTTAAAAGTACCCAACTTCCAGATGGCCTAATTTAAGATACATATTTTTTTGTTTGATTGGTTTAGGTTTTTTATATTGTTCTAGGTTAAACAGCAAGAAAATCTCATGCTGCATCTTGCTGTAGCACCTTATCTTGTATCTGTAGACTGTTAGATTTTACACTCAGAAATTTGTAGTTCTGTATGAAAGGACGAAAATTCAGCTCTTAAGCTCTATTAGATGTAAAGATAAATTCTAGGTTTGTTTTCTTAATAAGAGAATCATGGGCAATAGTACAAAATCTCCTGGTTTTTTTCTGTACATAATCACAAATGTAGATTTATGCATCAATTAAAGTGGTGAAAGCTCAGTTAGAACTTAACCTGGTCACTTCTGTAAAGGATAATAAAAAGTGGTTTTATAAATACATTAATATCAAAAGAAGGACCAAGCAAAACCTCCATTCTTTATTGGACATGGTGGGGAACATAGTTACCAAAGATGAGGAAAAGGCTGAGGTACTTAACACCTTCTTTGCATCAATTGTCAACAAGAAGACAGGTTGTCCTCAGGACAGATGGCCTCTTAAAGATAGGGACAGGGAGCAGAATAGATCCCCTGTAATCCAGAAGGAAGCAGTTAGTGACCAGCTGAGCCACTTCGATGTTCACAAGCCTGTGGGACCAGATGGGATCCATCTTAGGGTGATGAGGGAGCTGGCAGAAGAGATCACTAAGCTGCTCTCCATCGTTTATCATCAGTCTTGGCTAACTGGGGAAGTCCCAGTTGACTGGAACCTGGCCAGTGTGACGCCCATCCATACTGACTGAAAGGAGGATCCGGGAAACTACAGGCCTGTCAGCCTGACCTCAATGCCCAGCAACATTATGGAACAGATCATCTTGAGTGTGATCACACAGGACCTACAGGACAG
>VZTI01004260.1:147213-218747 GCA_013397865.1 Struthidea cinerea
GAGAGCTCTGCAGAGGGACCTGGGCAGGCTGGATCCATGGGCTGAATCCAATGATACGAGGTTTAACAGACCAAGTGCTGGGTCCTGCACTTTGGCCACAACAACCCCCTGCAGCACTACAGGCTGGGGACAGAGTGACTGGACAGTGGCCAGGCAGAAAGGGGCCTGGGGGGACTGACTGATGGCAGACTGACCATGAGCCAGCAGTGTGCCCACGTGACCAAGAAGGCCAATGGCATCCTGGCCTGTATCAGGAATAGTGTGGCCAGCAGGACCAGGGAAGTCATTCTTCCCCTGTACTCAGCACTGGTGAGGCCACACCTTGAGTACTGTGTCCAGTTCTGGGCCCCTCAATTTAGGAAGGATGTTGAGATGCTGGAGCATGTCCAGAGAAGGGCAACAAGGCTGGTGAAGGGTCTGGAACACAAGTCCCATGAGGAGCGGCTGAGGGAGCTGGGGTTGCTCAGCCTGGAGAAAAGGAGGCTCAGGGGAGACCTTTGTCATTCTCTACAACTACCTGAAAGAAGGTTGTAGCCAGGTGGGGGTCTGTCTCTTCTCCCAGGAAACCTGCAACAGGACAAGAAGACACAGCCTTAAACTGTGGCAGAGAAAGTTTAGGCTGGACATCAGGAAGAATTTCTTCACAGAAAGAGTGATTGGGCATTGGAATGGGCTGCCCAGGGAGGTGGTGGTGTCACACCATCCCTGCAGGCGTTTAAGATAAGACTGGATGTGGCATTTAGTGCCATGTTATGGTTGATAAGGTGGTGTTAGGTCATAGGTTAGACTTGATCTCAAAGGTCTTTTCCAACCTAATTGATTCTGTGATTCTGTGATCCCTCAACCTAGAGTAAAAAAGAATTATGTATTTGTTCAATTTAGGATATAAATGATCATTCCAAAAGGGATCCACTTAAAAGACCTTATTCTATGTGGTAGGAAAGATGATGGCTTAAAGGATCCTTCAGCAATGTTGTTTGAGTCCATTAGCTTTCAGAAAACCTCCATTATTTTAATTTGTTCAAAGTATGTATCAGCAAGATATAAAGGCAAACACACAAGACTGGCAGTTGCTTGCTACGATCTAATGCTGTGGTGCTTTGTAGACCACTGTGATTAAATACTGTGTTAATAAATGAGGTATTTCTTTTAAGCACATTTAATAGATTCTAATAATTCATTAGGGACTCTGTTAGAATAGGAAATGAATGAACTGAAAGCTGGCATCACACAGCATCTATAATATGTCTTATAGTAGGTTATGATAAATCAAACACTTGGGAATAGCTTTCCAGACTTGTCAATGAGGATAACAGCCCTGCAGAGCAGTGCTTACACCCATTAGCCTCCCTCCCATCAAAGCAGAGGATGTTAAGTGATTTTTTGAAATGTGCAAAGAAAGGGGGAATCAGGATGTTTAACATGTGCTAATGATCTGTGCAATGGAGAACCCAGGACCTCAGGCATTATGTCTCTATGTAACAGGATTTGCTTCTAATAAGGAATCTCACCCATTGGGTCCTTGTCACATGAGCTGCATTAATATGTTCATAAAAATCAGAAAACTACAGGGGGTTTCTCCTGGTGGCTAACCCAGAGCTCCAAAGGGGACTGGGGAAAAGCACTGTAGCTTCAGGGCAGAGAAGGGTGGCGGGGGGGGGGGGCGGATTTTGTTTATTTTGCCAGCTGATGTTGGGATGTTTCCTATCTGTCATTCCAGTTCTCCAGCAGTGCAGGGTAGAGTTGTTGTCTGCATCAGCCCTCTCATCAAATGTACCTTAATGGCACAAAAAGAATGAGATGGAAAGACCTTTCCCTTTTTTTACTTACTCTTCTATTTTTTGTTGTACTTCCTTTCTCTGTAAGCAAGGTTCATCATCAGTGAACATACCTAGACACAAGAGCTAGGCCAGGTTCAGATTCTGCGTTACTGACCCCCAGGGACCTGAAACCCTGAGGAATACTTGGACTCCATGATATCCTTATTTTCACATAGCAGTTGCTATCTGAAATAATGAGAACACAAACTAGTTATAAAGTTTAATCTTACTTTGTTGTGAATTGAACTTGCAAAATCAAGGTATTCCTTTTCATTCCCTTTATGTTTATACTCTGATTTATTTCCATAAAGAACATTTTAAACCTTCAGAAAGATTAAACTTTGCCAATTACATTTATATTTCTCCTAGGTTTAGAGTGGCATTAAACTACTAAGTACATTTTTCTCCTTTCTACCTTTTCAGAAATGTGATGAACTTTGGGAAGACTTCCATCAAAAACTGGTGGATGGATCATTGTTAACGCTGGATACATATCTAGGACAATTTCCTGATATCAAAGTACAGTAATGATTTTCTATAAAGGACAAGTTCTAAAGTTCTGATGAGTTGCAAAATAAACAGAAAATGAGATTACGGGCAAAAAGAATTTAAAAGGGTGGGAGGTGGAAGTCATGCTCTCCTGTAATATACAAGACGTTGTTCTCTAAGTAGATTCCTGACATTAGGCAGGGCCGATTTTCCAAGTGAACAAAATTATTTTTCATGCAGTGGTACTTGGAAGTAAATTAGCTTTTGTAGAGGAAAATTTTATGGTTTTTTTCTGCTCCTGTTTCTTTGGTATGAGATAATTTTAACCACCTTCAATAAGGACACCTTAAGCTCTTCAACAGTTAAAATGCCACACAAATTACATGGAAGGCAGGCTTTCTGTTATTGGCTAGATGCACCCGTGAGTATCTTTCTTTCATCTAAGCCATGGTTCCTGTCTTTTAATTGGTTATACAAAGATTTTGTAATACACATCAGGAGAGAATGTTACACAGATTCTAGCCTCTGCCAGATGCCCACCTGGTGTACAGTCCGGGGAGATGTCTGCTAAATGAAATGTGTGAGGATAAAGAAGCTCTATAGGTGAGAGGTAGCGACTTTTATATTTGAATATGACTGTATGGGCATAGCTGGAAATTTTTTGTGATGGTTTGTAACTGAGTAGGTAACACACAGTCATCCTCTTCGTAATTTACATCAAGGACTAAAGAAAAAAAATTTTAAAATACCAAAATTACTGATGTACAGTCCTAAACTCACTTTTAAATCAAACTGTGCTTATTCCCTCTCAGCATGCGGATTTTACATATAATATATAGCTTTGCAAAGTCAATATCAAAGTATATATATGTATATCTTGAACGCCGGTGTTTTAGGTATGTGTCAGAACAACTATACGGAGAAGTATATTTTAGCATTTTTCCAACTCTAGAAAAAGTGCATTAATTGCTGAATTTTCACACTACACATAAGAGGAAAAGATGGTATTACCCTGAGTTTAGCAGGTTTACTAATTCTGGAGAATGTGACAAGTCTTACCATAACACTGATACCTCAACTCTAAGGCCTGTAAACCCTACACCCATGAAAACCCTTTCCAAGCTATTGGTATATTGATTCCTTATTTAAAATAATGTGATTCGTTTGTCTTTTTTACCATTTCCATGTTCCTCCTACATGATATAATAATTCAGATATGAAAAACAGATAAGGGAGAATAAAAATATGTCAAAAACTAAATTGACAACTAATTAAAGTGCTGTTCATATTTACTTTCATTTCTACCCCTGTACAGACTCGCATTGCAAAACGAAGCAGAAAGCTAGTGGACTACGACAGTGCAAGGCATCATCTAGAAGCCCTGCAGAGCTCGAAAAGAAAAGATGAGGGCAGAATTACTAAGGTAGCACAATCAGAAACATGCTGGCAGAGGACTTGGGGAGATTGGGTGGCATTTGTTTCTGTACAAAGACAGAGCACAAAGTTTCTCTTCCTTTTGCTCTCTTAGAAAAAATGATAGCTCTAATCTATCTGGTAAATGTGTATTGAGTACTTTGGTTCAGGTGGTAGACATGCTCAGCCTCTTTTACAAAGGAGTCCTGTTTGAGACCTGACTTGCTCTCTTGATGAGACTGAGGGAACAGCAAATCCTGTGTTGGCCTCCATGGTGTGGGACTGAGTAACATCCTTTGTTAATAAAAAGTGTAAAAGACCCACCAAGAAAACCACACAAAAATAATTTTGGTTTTGTTATGTCATAGTGATTTCAGAAGTCACCTGTTTCATTTTGGTTTAGGCAGAAGAAGAATTTCAGAAAGCACAGAAAGTGTTTGAAGAGTTTAACACTGACTTGCAAGAAGAGTTGCCATCTCTGTGGTCACGGTAAGCCTAGAGAGATACTGTATGCAAGGCATAAATGTGGAGTAAGGAAAGGGAATGAGGGGATTTTAATGAGCTGATAGAAAATGGATTGCTGGGTTCTTGAAGATTCCATCCATTACCTTTCTGAAATAATGAAAGCAAAAATGTATGCAAGTGCTCCAAAATATACGCACTGTAAGTGTATTTATGCTTATTTCTTTTAATGTATGTTGGCACTTAAGATTCATTATCATATCTTCATTTTGAGGTGCAAAAAGGTTTCCATTTTATGAGTAAGTAATTATGCTAGAGCACAGATTAGTCTTGGCGATTTGAACCTACTTATAGGTCATTTTTTATTATAACTACATCAGAAGACACATTTTGTAGTTTTGCACTGATTATGTTGTGATGTTCAGTGATTTGATGGCATAGGTCATTCAGTCAAGATGTTTAATCATGAATTGTGTTTATACAGAAAATGCACACAGTATGAATGGGAGAACAGAAGCAGTAGAAAAATAAGCATCTCATTAGTATGCTATGTTCTTTAACAATTGACAATCTGGAGTGGAAATGTGAAGTATCCTTTGTCTTCTTTGCCTTCTAAATTAAATCCTGTTAAATTTCAGACCAATAGAGAATTTTCCTGCTGTTTTTCTACCTATTTCAGTGTAAACCTTCTTAGCACTTCAAGATATTTGTTTTATGGGCCTACTAAAAGTAAAACTGCATATGAATGATTTAGAGTAAGGGCCCTTTTACTTCAGAAAATTTTGTATAAAAAGGCAGTAGCTAGTCTCAGATAAAGGCAGAATTTAATTTGAGCAATAGGCATAATTTATAAAGCAATTGCTGTCAGAGTCCTTTATTTTAGTTATTACAATTCTTCAGGAAGAAAATTATCTATTGAGTTGACATTTTGCAGTCTCATTCCAAAGATGATTTTTGTTAATAAAAGTTGGGAGAGATTATACATGGAAGTTTTAAATAGGAAAAAGAATAAAACAAAACCTAAGAAAATACCTTCTACTTTTGAAATGTAGAAGTATGTAATCATTCACCCCAAATAAGCAGATTCTTGACTACATGCACAGAAATGTCTAGTCTATATTAAATTCTTTTCTCTTATATACATGTGCATGGGTTTCAGAGCTGAGCTTTGGACATCCACCCCTGGGCTGTACTGAGGTGTATACATTAAAGCTGACCCCACATGCAACTGCATCACCTTGGTGCTGTGATAAGATTTGGGCACAGGGGCTCACAGTGCCAGAGTGGTACCTTTCTCCTTTCAGGAGATGGTTGCGTTGCTGTCTGGTGGGAGATGGATGCCGAGAGCATCTTGCCTTCCCTGTGCTTGTGCTGCGCTTGTGACCATCCTTTTCCACTCTTCTTTGAAACAAGCTGAAGACATCTGATGTGGAGTAGTCTCAACTTGGTTCACTGGACAGTGTGAAATACGTATCTCCACACAAACGGAAATAATCATGAACAAACTAGTCTGAAATGTTGACATTTCATCATTTGCTTTGCTGAGAGTAAAAGTCAAGAATGTTGCTTGTAGTCCAGAAGACAGTTAATTAATCTGCCTTTGTGGCCCTCCCACACATATCTTTTATTCTCTTTTTCCTTTCTTTGTGCCATCCTTCATAGACGAATTGGCTTCTATGTGAACACCTTCAAAAATGTATCCAGCCTTGAAGCCAAGTTTCACAAGGAAATAGCTTTAGTGAGTAAAAATGACTATCTCATGTATAATGGATTATGATATGCATGACAGCTAATAAATGTCTTATAGTAAAAATCGAGCAGAGGCACACATGAGAATTTGCCATAGATCCAGATTTGTGGTATAATCATCATATTCATTTCTACTTGCCATATTTGTTCTCTCCTTAAGGAAGGAGCAGCCCCTACAATTTTGGATTGCAGTGCATTATCAGTTGTAGAACTAAATTCACTTTCTATATTGATAATTTACTTTTGCCTTCAGTATTTTTGCTGTGTCCAAATGCTAAGCACCTCTTTGCTTTAATCAGTACAAGCAAAACATGTCAAACATTCCCTTCAAGTCTGCTATATGCATTGTCAGCAATGCAATATTTTATCTGTGACTGTTAGGCAAATCAAGCAGTTTCACTGAGGATCTTTTGAATGTGCCTGGCTAAATAGTAGTGTATTATCTATAGCAACCTTCAAATTGGAACCAAAAAAATTTTGAAGACTCGCTTTACTGAAGTTCTGTGAAAATTTGGATTAGATTTTTCAGGGGAAACACCAACCATGTTGCTTTAAACTTAGATGACCTCCTTCATCAGAGCTCACATAGCAGTAAGTCACACTTAAGAACTTGTTCTCTAAAAAACAGCTTATGTTTATGAAGAACTGCTATTATATTTGATTCTATGGATTTTGATGGGTTTCTGTTTAGGCTTTTGCTATACATGGCACTGAGAACTTTTGGAAAGTTTTACATTGTAACATAAAGTTATCAAGTTATCATTTATAAGACCAGATTCAGATTTATCACTTGTGCTTTTAATCATGACTATAGTTGTTCACATAAACTCAGGCAACTGTTTTGTTTTCACAGTTATGTCACAAACTGTATGAAGTGATGACAAAGCTGGGGGATCAGCACGCAGACAAGGCCTTCACCATTCAAGGGGCACCAAGGTGAATTTACTGCTTTTTTAATTAATTGCATTGCTGTAGGCTTTGTGGGTTTCAGCATGTGTAGTATTCACCTACGCCATGTGTAGTGATTGCTGCACAACATGGTAACAGGTGTTACTTGTTCAGCATGGTGGATGAAGGTATCTGGGGATGAAATTCTTAACAGGAGTTAAGATGCAAAGCCTCCTTCTTCACTGACTATTTTTCTAGAAAGTCCATTCAAAAAGAAAAAAAAAAAAAGGCTGTTTCAATTTAGCCAAGTTCATTGTCGATTGTTACATCAATTTGCACCAAGTGTATAGCTCATTTATTCTTAGATGCTTAGTTTACAGCAATGTTGCTAACTCTCATAATTTGTTTAAAGCCTTGAAATATTGAGATGTTTTTAGCCATTATTAGGTGAGAATCCCAACCTTTGAACGTTAGCTTTTATCTCTTCTGCTTATGGGGAAAAGTGCACATCTGAGGGTGCATCATAAAAACAGAAAAACTGAAATAAAGAGAATGTCACAACACACCATATTTTGAAAGACTTTTGAGAAATCTTGTTTTAAAGCACAAAACCAAAAAGAGTTTAAAATCAGATGGTGCTTTCCTAAGGTCAGTGGATGCAAGTATGGTATTTCTGATTTTTTGCTTTCAACAAATGTAGCCTTTCTGCCATCACTTGCTTTCTAATACTGATATGCAGAAAAGGCTGAAATGTAAAACAGTGAGACTTAGCAAGACACAATGATATTTAGAGTTAATAAATAAAGCCTGAATTTCCATTTAATCCCAGCTAGTCAGAAGCAATCTGAACAATGTTACAGCTTTTTGCATCCCACTCTAAGGGAAACCGCAGGGGATTCTTTTTAATGGATTTCTCGGACAAAATCAAGCACAAACGAGGCAAATATTGTGTCTGGGAACTATTCATTGATAAAGAAGGATATGTGTCCCTCTGGAGAGGGAAAGTTAAGCAGAGAAGGGAAAAGAAAGACGGAGAGAGAGGAAGGAGGCCAGGGTCAGAATGTTACCAGCAGAGCCCCGGGCTGCACCGTCGGCATCCATCGCCCGGTGGCGCGGGCGCTCCCTGCCGGCGGAGCCTGCGCAGCTCTCGCGAGAGCGCGGCTTCGAAGGCCGCAGCCAGCGTGTGCCCGCGGCGGGACGCCCGGGAGCCGGCGCTCGGGCCGAGGGGCAGGCGGGCTGCTGCGGGGAAGCGGCCAAGCAGGGTAGACGTAGCAGGTGCCGACATGGCAGTCAGGAAGAAAGCGAGCAGGCGGCCGAACGAGCCAAACCTCCAGACGAGCCCCCCTGCCGAGAAAGTGAGAGCGGGACGCGGTGGAGGCGCCGTCAAATGCTTTCATGGGCTCAGGCTCCTCCCATAGTCCGCTCCTATGAAGACGACCTTTGGCTAGTCAGGGGAATTTCCCCGGGCAGAAGGGTTTCCCCGCCTGCAGGAGGAGGCTCTTGTAGCCCAGTGGTGGGAGTTTTCTCTGCCCTGATTGTCAGGCGAAGTGTCCATTTTCTGGAGCGATTGCCTTCTTACAGACTCTGATGTCCTCGGTCTCCCCCCCCTCATCTGTGCTAGCCGCCTTCGGCACGTGCCACGTGTAGGGCTCAGCCCATGTAGTAATTTTCTGCCTAATGTCAGAAAATGGGTTTATAACACAAAACTCGGATAATGTTGTGGCATAAATAAAAATTAAATTAGTTCCTCACGTAGCTACCGCTAATTTGCCCTCAAGATGGAGTTAGATGAGCCACAGCTAAGACTGACCAAACAACATAACATCTGCCTCAAAAATATGGCAGATCTTCCTGCATTTGTTTTAATCTCACTCTGGAAGAACAAAGAACGAAATATTGAAACTTCTGATGTAATACAAAATTCAAAACTACTTTAAAAGCACATCACTAGAATCCATATGTTAGATTATTTCAGCGATAATCCATGCTCATATATTACATATTGCCTTCGGAGCTGTTAGCTCATGCATCACCACTTCTGGCCCATTTAGGATGGACTCAGAAACTGGACTATGTTTCCATAAAGAATTTGTAAAATACTTCTATGGGATGTAAAATAATGTAGTATTGGAAGATTTCAAGCACTTTTTGTAAACAACAGGTATTTTATCCGTGTCTCCTAGGCCATGTCCAACATGCACATGCTTGTTCCCACTGAATTACTCATTCCATCATTGAGAGAAAAAAGAAAAATTATTTTGCTGCCAATTACTAGACATCGTTTAATGTAGTGTGATCTTTACTCACTTTAAAAAAGCTTTCTAAAAATATGGTTTTTTCGATTACTTTGTTACTCTCTTTTGCTGTGCTATTTGCAGAGCCTTGTGTGAAAATCTGGATAGATTTTGACTTCCATTATTAGTGATGGTACTCTAAAAGGCTATTCACAAGTGGGTCTTCATGAGTTAAAACAGCTTTCCATTTTAGATGCACGAGAAGTTGACACTAGACAAGTACAGTATCTAATCTTTCTTTTAAAGAACTGCATCAAAAGAAACATCTCAAAAAACTTGTATGCTACTGAATACTCTATCCTGAAGGCAAATATTGTACCTGGGACATAAATTTCTTAATGACTGCTTATTTTTTCTCTTTTAATATTTCCACAGAAAGAGGTGGTGAGTGTGAGCTAAGTTTGTCCTTCCAAAGAACAGTTTTTCTTGTGTTAGCTTTAGGATCATGTTTATGCTGTGGTCTCAATCAGGTAGTGCTTCTGCTCTCCCTGAGGATGTGTAGGAGTCGCTCTTACTGAGTACTGTGGTCGTTGAGTACTGTAGTTCATAGCCTCCCCTCACTGTAAGCTTTCAGCATTTCTAGGTAGCTAAATGTTTTCTCAGTGTTTGCACTAAGTCCTTTCATGAGAAGGGCAGATGCTTTCTAGGACTTCATCAGATCTTTTCTTAGTATCAGCAGAGCTCTGTTGAAGTCACTTGACTGCTGCTTGTTTATAATTTTGGTGATTTGTTCTTCTAAATAGTGATACCTTTATAGTAATCTTGGCTGTGTTTTATTTTACTGAAACCTTTCTGAAGTTGCTGAGCTTTTAAAATTATTTGCATTATTCATTGTTATGCCTTCCTGTGGGGTTTTTTAATCTGTAGAGTCTTTTATTCCAAGAAGCGTATGAAATGAAGACAGTAAATCCACTTCACATTTTATAATAGTTATAAATTTATAAGTGAAATGGTATTTCAAGTACAGACTCTGAAAAAATGCAGGTACCCTGTGTTCTTCAAGTTACAATGATCAGGTAAACAAACGTTCCAAAAATTAAGGTCATTCAAAATTAAAATTTCCTTTGACACTGAAATTTAATTGCATTTAATTGCAAGTTTAGTTTTAGTCATTATATAATGGCTTAGTTCATCTCCAGTGCGTGCTCTCTTTTGTGGTCACTGGCGTTACATCAGGGGTGCAGTTCAACTGTTGCATCAGATTTTCAAGGTAATAAGTCAGCAAGATACATGTGTCCTTGTCATTGCTTTGTTTCTCTCTAGTGATTCAGGTCCACTCCGCTTTGCAAAAACGCCATCACCACCAGAGGAGGTCTCTCCCCTACCTAGCCCTACTGCTAGTCCCAATCATATGCTGGCACCAGCGTCTCCGGCACCAGCCCGACCTAAGTCACCCACACAGGTAAGGAGATACCTAGCAGAGGGACCTGACCTGTTGTGCAGTGAAAGATTGCTGAGATGATGTACGTGGTGGATTTTTCATCTAGGCTGTGACTGAGTAATGGCAGGGAGGCCACTGGTTCTGTTGCAATCTGTTCTGTTCATCAGTTGTTCATCCCTGTGTCACAACATGAATAGAAAATCATTTTTATATTAGGGGGAATGAAGAAAATTTTAGGTGCCTGGTGAATCGGTGGGACTTGAAGTGACAAAGCAAAACATTTCTTAAAAAGTTGCATTGTCTCTAAGGACCCATGTACCAGCAGTGATAGTTTGAAAAGCCTATTTCTAAAACCTCCTTGTGAATTTTGTACATTATATATTTCTGCTCTTCATTTTTATGCTTCGATCTTTAAATTTATGCCTACCCTGAGAAAAATCAGCCAGTTTCACTGGTTTGGCCAGTCTCTAAAACAATAAAGAATAAAGCTAGCTTAACTACTGCTCTGCTAATTACTGATAATTAAAGTCTCATTGGTTGTTTTTAACACTGGATTGGGAAGTTTGACACTGTTGCAATCAATGGAGCAATTTCTGTTTTCACTGGTATTGGTAAAATAAGAATCAGTTTCATTCATCAGTTCAATCTGTAGCATGAGTTGTATGGGATACTTCATGTGCATATCAAAGACTTGTGTTGATGTTATGGATGTTTTTGGAATTGGGATAGCTTCTGTGCTGATTGCTGTTTCTATGCTGTCTGCATATCAGAAGAAAATTAATTTTGTATCTAGTGAGCATGCTTATTTTCTCTGGTCTCCCAAAATGTGACACCTCACTGCCTGAGTATGCACCTGGGCTCAGCTTCATTGGTGCCGATAGTGTTATGTCACTATACCACCTGAGGATTTTTTGTGGATTTATTTTCTTGGGGTTTTGATAGATGCAAAAATTATCCAATACTATTTGGTATTATTCCAAGCAATTAGTATGTCACAGTTATGTGAATCTCTGGAGAGCAGGAGGAATATAGTAAACTAAGCACCTTTGAAGTGCTGTAGTTCCCAGAGATGATATGGTCTTAGCCTTAAGTACACTCTAAGGCTAGCAACGGGTGGGCAGGGACAAAATCCCAAAGCTAAACACAAATGAACTCAAGAAGCCAAAAAGCTGCAGAGGCATTGTTTCTGTGCAATACTGCCCTTCCAGCTATGGGCTGCATAGAAGAGCAAGTGTCCTGCACTGTGTGCCTGTCGCAGCAGAAAAAAAACCAAGAGTTGCTTTTGTATGAAATCTGAAACTTTGAGTTTTAGTGACTTTGAAACATAGGGTGGTTTTGCTCTTCCCATAATTTTTATTTCAAGGCGTTTGTTGGTGAACAGGTAAACAGTTCCTTTCAACACATGGCTTATTCCCGTGGCTTATTTAGGGTGAAGTAGCCAAATTAAAAACCTAGGACAATTTGTTTAGGCCTAGCTTAAAGATTTTCTTTTATCCCTGAACTTTTTTGCTGTCTGCCTAGCTGAGGAAAGGTCCGCCAGTCCCACCACTGCCTAAACTCACACCCACGAAGGAGTTGCAACAGGAGAACATCATTAACTTATTTGATGACAACTTTGTCCCAGAAATCAATGTGACAACCCCATCACAGGTAAGCTTCAGTGAATTGTGTAGAGGTCCAACCATGTAATCACCCTGAGTTCTCCAAGATAGTGCCTCTGGGGCTGATCTTCATGGGGAGGGAGGAGGAGGGCGCCGGTGGAAGGCAGAGGTATAATTACCACTTTCTGTTATCTTGAAAGAGTTACACATATGTTGTTTTACCTTTGAATAGGTCACACATAATCACTCAAAAGAGCTAACACTGCTAACATATTGAAAAAAAGAGTGATTTGCTGAGAGGTCCAACTAAAAATACTGTGATACAGTCATGTTTGAGATTTAAATGCATCTAGGTTGCATTACTAGCTGAGAGTTGATCTAACATGCTTTTTTTTTAATGCTAAGCATCTCAAGTGGAACTTTACAGATATCCTTCATTATTTCTGTTTCCTTCATCAAAATTATTAAAAGTATTCCTTCTTTCTGTTGAGCGATTTTTAAGAAATGGAACTTGGCTGGTTTTTACAGGTATAAAAGACTGGTTCAGCTAGTATTCATTCACTTGGCTTTGTTCATAGAAACATTAGCTGCACAGCAGAGCAGTGATCAAAATTAATTTTATCTCATTATTGTGATATTTTTTTAGAGTTGCATATAATAAACAGAAAAGCCAGAATTGTGCAAAATAAGTCTGTAAAATTTGTATTCAGCCCTTCAGCTTTTATATAGTTAGAGTGATGGCTGTTTTTTTCAATAATGGACCCTTTCTTTCTTGGTAATTACAACTCTGAAATCTGAGCCTATGTCTGATAGATTGAAGAGAAATATGTAGAGCTGAATGTTATGCAGAATGTTTAGGAATTTCTGTTTTCATTTGAATCATTGGTTTTGTTCTAATTCATTTGACAGTACAGGAGAACAAAGGCACAGCAATGAAAAATGTATTTTATACAATTTGAACATGTGATGCTTTGTTTTCTTGTGGTAGGGAGAAACAGGAGTTGCTGTGTATAGGGATCTATTTGGAAAAGACTTATTCATAGTTAAGTCTCCATGCAATTAAAGAATTAAAGGCTACTCCCAGAATGCAGCTGCTGGTAGGCCCTCTTTCTGAAGGGGGATGGCAGGTCTGTTGCATCACTGGACCCTGACTTCATAGGAATTAATTACTCTAGCAGCATGAGCCTTGAAATCACTGCTAAGAGTTGGTGTAAGCTGTGCTAGATATGGCCCCCTGCATTAAATGCTGTATCCAACTAACCTGCATATGTCAGGCCATCCGGGGAAGCAAAAGTGGAACTGGTTTGCTGTTCCATTAAAAGATGACACTGGAACAAGGCTTTAATTAAGTTTAAGTCACATTTCCAGAACCCTTATATCCTTTCTATGAGAGGTTGTCATAGAAATGGAATAGCGTAATAAAAGTGGGCATGCTTCTGAGAACTGAAATCTTTTCCTTTGTCTCTCAAGGAAAATGGATCTCCCTTCAGTGAGTGATTTATGTCCTTCCCTTCTCCACAGTCAATGGCCAGGGAATGTCCTAAGCTATTCCCTGGCCACCTTCTCATCAATCATCTGCACTTCTCCCTCCACAAAACCCAACCCATCACTAAAGCATCCTTACTGTATCTGAGATCCCTGAGTATGTACAGACATACCCAAATAATGTGATGGCTAGGTTTTGTGTCCTTGTGTATGTGAACCAGTTAAGGAAAATATATAGCATGAAATCCATAGGAAATACAGACTTATTCCTCTTGGTGTTTATGGCTTGTCCTATACTCCCAAAGCCCTTCTTGAGAAGGGTGGAGGAAGCTATTAAGCCTGCAGAGCCTGCCAATGGTACAGGACTTCCCAAGGGACCACCGCTGTTGTCCCAGACACTGCTCCTGCAGAGGCACAAAACCAACAGACTGATGAGTAGAGCTTTGCTGCTTTAATACAGTGTTTTGGAGAGGATTACAAACAGGCCAAACACTTCCATTTCCTGAAACACAAATATCCTGTAATTGTTGCTCCTCCTTCTTTACCAAGCAGTACTAATGCATTTACTTCATTACTGCAACATGCTGAAAGACAGTTCTGCTTGATGCTGTTGAATATTTTTGCACGGATTCAACAAATTATCTCACACACCCAGGTTATTCATTGTCAAAAATTGATTTAATTACTGCCTAGTAAAAGAAGGAGGTGAAAAGATGAAATATCTGGGTGACCAGCTCCAGGATCATTCAGAAATAAGTAGTCTTTGCTTTATTTCTTGTCGTACAAAACCAGACAACTCGCTTCGTTGTGAACCAAAAAGATGTTTATTAAGATCCACAACAAAGCATCCGGAGATCCAAAAATAAATGTAAGGAGCAAATTAAAAGGTAATTAAAATAAAAGAAATGAAATAAAAAGCCAGGTCCGCAGAGATTAGATCCCCGGGCCACCACACGGCTGCCCTAGACGGGAGCCGCGCAGCACCGAGCAAGCGATTCTAGGTGTTAGGAGAATCGCTAGAGAAAGAAGAAAAATGCTAGAGGTCTCCGTACGGAGGTTTGAGGCCAGGCTCGGCACTGGGCTTCGACCACTAACCACCGCTGACAAGCAGAGGAGCAAGGGCAAAAAGCCGCAAGGGTCAAAAAGCGATTCTCTGGGGCATGTGGCCCCTTTTATAGTGTGGGGCTCCCTCAGCTGCCCGCCCCTGTCCGGCCCCCATGGCTCCAGCTGGTTGGTTTGCAGCTGGTGTGAGGTAAGGCCTTCCCACCAATCGGCTCTAGTGTCCAGGGGAGAGTAGGCTGATGTCATTGCCTCTGAGCAAAAGGCGGGAAGGCTCCTCATTCATATTCTGCGTTGCCATGGAGGCGAGTTACAGGGGTGACAGCTGAGGGCTATTTTTAGAAGGTGGCCGTTGGAAACCCAGTGGAGCTGGCTCAAACCCCCCAACTTAGAGAAACTGAGGATTTAAGTGAAACTCATATAAAACATATTAAATTGCACATGAAACATCATCAAAACCACGTTAATATCAGTAATATGAATATATAAATTTTGGGGAAAAGAGGCTACCTCTGGGAGTGTCCGGGATTGACTTGTGGCAAGGAGGTAGCCTTTAAAACTTTTTTAAATTAACAATAAAACTTTGTGGGAGAGAGGGCTGCTTCTAGGGATGCCGGGGATAGGCTTGCTCAGACGAAGCAGCCCTTTTAACTAGAACTTTATCAAACAATCATTTTAACAATCAACATTAACTAATTAACTTTAACAATTAACATTAACTAATTAACTTTGCATGAAACAATTAAACAGGCAGTCACAGATGGGTGTTCTTAAACAGCAAAAGGCCAATTTTGAGCTTTCATTTATGACATTTCTCCTTTTCTTCACATGACATTTCTCCCTAGTGTCCAGTTACTAGCTTGGACATTGTAGGCCTTTATATGCCCCCTACAGATACATAATGTGACTGAATGTGTCTGACAGCTCTGAAGTGAATGGTCCATAACTGCTAAGGCTATTTTAAGGCTTGTACAGACTGTGTGCAGAGAAGGGTAACAGTTCTGGTGGTCCTTGCAAGTTTCTTTTGCCTTCTTCATTCCTTGTACATACCTCTGAGAGGTACAGCCTTGTTTCTGCCACAGCTGCCTCTTTCAAATGTTTAATTTATTCATGCTTCATCATGCTATGGTGGAATAAATATAGGATGTTTGGCAGGCCTTCCTGTCACAGCTGGTCCCTTATTGAGGGAATTCCTGAGGTTCCTGTTTTTTCTGCATCTCCGTGTAATGTGGTATCTTAGGTACTCTGTATGTTTATTTGTGCCTTTGTCACTAAAGTTAAGATGAGTGTTGTCTTCATTTTGGTCTGAGGGTCATGGATAATGATAACTTTTGCTGTCAGTGATCAGTACCCTGTCACTTCCAATACCTTAGCTGTCGTCACTCATGGCCTAAGTAAGACTCCTGTTCATTTGATTCAGTCCTCATAGGTAGCAACTTCATTCTCATACCTCAGTGAAAGATAATTAATTATCTTTTATGTCTCCATCCAATTCTGATTATATGCCAGCAAATGCTGTTGTTTCTTCAAGGTATGACCATATGAGCATTAGTGCCTCAAGAGCATATGTGGTGAAATCTAAATACATTTGATGGAAGGCATGAGAGAATGAATGTAATGTTGGTTACTGGTGGGAATGGTGGGCTTGACTTTTTAAAATGTGAGACTATGACATGGGCTTCAGTGTGTCAGACCAGTTATCTGTCATCACCAGTGATGCAGAAGGCCAAAGAAAGAAGATAAATCAAGGCAAGCAAAGTTGGTACTCCTGACACCACCTTGTACTACAGTCTCTCAGCCTCTAGTCCTTTGCTGCTCTAGGGCTTCCTCACCATCATTTCTACCTATTTAGTAAGCCTCAACAAACTACTTTGCCACAAATTTATTCAGTCTTTCAGCATGTGTACATTTTTCACATTCACACTACCTGAAGACAAGGAGGTCCCCAGCTGGACTCTGCCACATGGAGCACCACCACTTCTTTATTTTACATTTGTCCCCACCAACTTTGCTGCCAACTGCCTTCCTGCTTTGGAAGGACCAGGAAGCAGCCAAACCCCTCTCACACTAGTATAGAACCTTCTCACATCACCCCTAGCATACCTCTTACAGACTGAAGAGTTCTAGGTCACTCTGTCATTCCTAACATGGGAGCTGAGGAGCTCTTTTTACCATGTTTGCCAGTGACACAGAGAATTAAGGTGTTTTGTGGCATAATGGAAGCCATTAATTACCTAACTTTGAACATCTGTTTACCAATAGTAACACTAATTTAGAAAGTTTATACTCTTAAATGTTTTAATAATAGAAAGTCTTTGCTCATTTATTTTACTGTCATCATCATTATCTCCTAGTTTTGCTGGGTTTATACATGCCGTATTGTGGTAGACTTTCCCTGTCTTACAAGCTTCTCTCACTTGAACAAACACTGAACAACTAGCAGCAGGCAGTACTAGCCTTGTTATCAAGACCAAGGTGCTTGCATAGAACATTTGCAGTTAGTGATAATTAAATCTCAGCTACAGTTCACACTGTTTTATGTTGAAGCACACTAATTGTTTTTTCAGGTTATTTTACAGCAGAAAAGACCTGTAGCCTATTGAACATATATATGTGTATATATTTTTATAGTGACCTCAGAGGCCTTGGCTAATTTATTAATTGCAAACCAAGAAGGCTCAACCATGTAATCCAGTTAATTAACAGTGTAGACGCTGAAAAGCTTTGGTAGAGAAATTTTTCAGCTTTCTGCAGCATTCTGTGAGAGCTCTCTGGTTCTCATGAAAGCAATGAAAACCACTGCTATGGGTTTTTGTAAACTGGGTTTTTATCTGGGCACCTGGGATCTGTTTTTCAGAGTTGTTATTGTACACAGTGAAATAATATTTTGAAGTAGGTGTTGTGAGCTTTGGCCAATAGGACAGGGGGTGGCTGGTCCAAGATCCAATAACCTCCTGTCGTCTTTGGGAACCAAGTTATATAAATCAAATTATAATTAATTAAATAATCACTTTCTTCCTGAACTTGGATTGTGTCGTTACTTGCCGTTCTCAGTATACAGCAACATAAGGGCATATCATAGAATCATAAAATGTCTTTGGTTGAAAGAGATCTTAAAAATCATCTAGTTCCACCCCCACTGCCATGGACAGGGACAGCTCTCACTAGACCAGGTTGCTCAAAGCCCCATCCAGTCTGGCCTTGAGCACTTTTAGGGATGGAACATCCATGGCTCCTCTGGGCAGCCTGTTCCAGTGCCCTACTATCAGATGTTTCCTAAAGTTTAGAGCTGAAGGCAACATTAATTGTAAATTGGTATACATATTCAGAATTAAAACGTAATTCAAATGCATTTATATCCTTCTGTACTGGCTTTTTAATAATGTTTGTGTTTGGGGAGAGATTAACTTATTAGAATGTATGGACATTGGGTGCTGTTTATGTAGTTTTTAACTTTGATGTCTGTCTCAAAGCACTTTAAAAGGGCCTTCACAGTCAAGTGGCGTACACTCAACACTTTTTTGAAAGGGCTGTGACTGTTTCGCCTAACAAGGCAAAGCTGTACTACAGAGAAACCAAAGACATAAGAGCAAATCTCATAAAAATAAAACTTACACTAAAGCTCAAGAAAATCTTCAGAGCTTCCACCCTTCTGGTGTGCACCACAGCTAGTAAATCTGTGGTTCGCTTTTTTTTTCTTGACCATTTTAATATTTTACTACCCAGGGCAGCTTTTAAAAGATAAGTTTTTCAAGAGTTATATTTCTCTTCTAACAGAATGAAGTACCTGAAGCTAAGAAAGAGGAGTCTTTACTGGATTTGGACTTTGACCCTTTCAAGCCAGAAGCTGTATCAACAGGAGTTAGTCATTCACCCATGTCTCAGGTATCTCTTTGCCTTGACATAGGCAAAGCATGTGAATGCAGTGTACTGTGTTTGGTAGAAAAGGTTTGCCTGATGTATTAATGAGAAGTGTCTGAAAAACTTTATCTTCCTGAGAAGCACTAGTCAACCTTCTATCTTCCCCCTCAGTAACCCAGTACTTGATGATGTACTGGAAGGAGAGGAAATTGTCACATGGTAAAATGAAATGTCTGCAGATGAGAATGGTTGCTGGTACCTTGGCCTTGACTTTAGCATGCTGTTACTTTCCATCTTTAGAATAACTCATAGTGTAAACATTATTATTCTCCAGTGCTTGTTTTTCTGACAACTTTTCTGACCTGACTTTGATTCTTCATGCCTGGAAAGATGCCTTAGGGGACCTAGGTCTCATGGAGTCAGCATGCAATTGCTTTAATATGATGGAGTTTCTGTACCAAGCAGTGGTATGAAATGAGTGGTTTTGTTATGAATCTACCTTTAGACCTAACCTCAAGGAAAATTAGAGTATGGAATAGGGTGTTTTCTTGTAGGATGTTGTGTTCCTGAAATTCTACATTCAGTAGTAATATTTGTAATTGTAGTTTTTTGCAGCAATAAAGAAAAAAAAATTTTTTTTTTTTTTTTAAAGAAAAGGCTGATATATCAAGTTGCTGGTATTCATTGACTTTTCCTACAGGACATGCTATTTTAAAATCCAGAATTCACCCTCACTACCCAGAGGGCAGGTAGCAAAGTGGGGAAGATCTCCTGGCCAGCGCATCTGTATCCCTGTCTTGTACACAAAGAAGCAATGTTAATACACTATTAGCAAGACCTGTTATTCCTGTGCTATCATTAATCTCCCTGTGCTATTATTAATCTGGCTTGTTCTGTGAGACATGAGAAGACTAATCAGCTGTTCAGAAATGCAGCACTGGGAAAGGAGTGAGAAGACAAGAAGCTTTAAGGCTGAGATGGTCCTGATTCTCTGCTGATCTCATCATCAGTTAATTAACTTCTTATTTGGTGTGAAGTCCTAGTTATGTAATGAGATCTGTAGTGATCTCTGACAGGATATGTGCTGTCAGAAAAACGATCCATTGTCAGCACTCTGAACATTAGCTGAAATTTGTCATTGAGAGTTGCTACGAGAAGTGTTTCATTGTAGCAGAAGCTTTGTGCATGTTACTTGTTACATTTTTCCTCCCTCTAAACAGAGAAAAGGAAGGGGAAGGCAAATGAAATTCCACAGCATTCAGCAGTGACAGAAAACACTAAGTGTGACTTTGCTAACTACTCTTTCAGCTTGTTTTGTAGTAATGCTGATTAGAGCAGTGGGATCATTAAACAAAAGATATTTAACTTTTATGACAGAACACATTTGTTCTGACATCATATTGTACAGATTGTAGAAAAGTTTATTATTTTAGTGAAAAACAGTTATTTTATATTCAACTATACCATGAAATACAGGATATAATTCTGTGTAGAAAAGTACATTGTAACTTTTCATCTAGGGGCATAGGAAGCATTCACTGAGCACCTTTACTCACTTCTTTCACCGTTCCACACAACAAAGGCATATGAGAAAGGATGGTCTGCATCTACAAGAGCACGTGGATGAGTCAGAACACTGTGTTTTCAGAAGGGGAGACAGCCCTGCAGTCTGGGTCTTGGTCTCACTGGAGTTGACAGGGTCATTATTATGGCAGTATAGAGTATGAGAGAATGAGACTGTGGCTGCAGACTTTGGAGAGCCCTGTGCTTGCAGGGAGATTAAGAAGAGAGCCTTAAGTGGTATTTCTATATGTGTATAGTTTTGCCTCAGTCACTGATATTTTCCATTCAGCAAACAGTTGAAGTAGTGATCTGAAGACAGGAGTAGTCATCTGTGCATGATGCCTTGGGATGCCTGGCATGACTTCTCTGTTGTTAATTTAATTAATTACCTCCCTCCACTGCTCTGCCAGGGTGATCCAACCACAGTAAGTGAGCCCTGGTCTGTCCTTCCTCAACTGCTTTTCTGTTTCTATGGCTGCATTAGAAGGGACCTTTCTAAACCTGCCTGGTTCTCTTCTCGTTTGATACGAAGCAGCAGAGTTCTGTCTCATGTGGTGGGCTATAAATATTTGGCATGACGTCTGCTGCTTTTCTTTCACCTGTCTGTTAAGCTCTTCTGTTGAGAGGTCACTAGAGTTTATTAACAGACTGGACAAGAAAAAGAAAATATTGGTCAACTTTCTTATTTCCTTTCCCAAAAAGTATGCCATTTTTCTTTCTAGTGTCAGTGTTGTGAGGAAACCCACTTATTCTCAGTGAATAGCTCCATCATTTTTAACTGGCTAGAAAACCCCACCTTTGTAAGCTCTTTAAGGCTGACCCTTTGCAGAGGCTCCTACACCTGTTGAAAGTCACTCAGTCACCAGCTCAGAATCTGACCATTACCCATGCACAGAGCAATGTGAGTTTGCTGGAAAGCAGCAACTACTTTGAAGTGGGAAGTACCACAATGCATTGCATACTGCCCATCCTTTATAACCAAAAGTATTATGCAGATATATACACAGACAGACACACATGCACACGTGCTAAAATATAAAATATGTATGTACTATAAGCATGCATATAAATAAGGTCTCTCTTCTTAGTTAATGGACATTGTTATGTAGCATGTTGGACATACAGTACAGGAATGGTATTTTTCTGACAAGCTCTTTTTTCCACTACTTTTTTCAGACATTGCCATGGGATCTATGGACGGTAAGCCTGACATGCATAGTTGTATTTGTGTGCCTTTGATTTTGTAACAACTTAAACTCAGATTTACAGTTCTTTTACCAAAAGCCGAGGTAAAGAATTTACAGATCATGACAAACTCTTTCAAGTATATGAAGCCACTGGATATCTTTTAAAACTAACAACAACAAAAAATAATCTCTGTGGCTTAGCCTAGAAAATCTAAATGATGTCAGAAATCTAGGCTAATAAGATTCACAATCACTACAGCTAAGTGTGTTGCTTTTAATATGCCCGAAGTACAGCTATTAGAAGGTAATAATGGATATAAGTCACTTGTTTTAAATACCTGGAGGTGTAGTTCCTTAGGACTTTAACCCAATGGACAACCATTTTCTCAAAATTACGAGTAAAGAGAGAATTTAGCTTGTCTTTGTGGGCATACAGTGAACTGGAGTTACTCACAAAAGAAACGGCTACTGTAGGAAACTGCATGAATCCTTCCTTCTTCCGCCTGGTGCCAAATCAGATAAAATGATCTGCAGGAAGAAAACAACCCATTTTTGTGAGCTTTCTTTTGATTGTATGTAATGGAGTTAGCTGGGTTGACTTGACATGGAGCCTGGTACGTTCATGTTTGACTTTTTGTAGCTTCAGCCAGCACAGAAATCTGTGAATGCTTGCCATGTATTCAGATTCACAGCACTGTTTTGTGAACACCTTTCATATGGGATGTATATTAAATGCTCATCTCTTTATATTGAGTGAGGTTAAATAACGCTTGATAAAAACAGTCTATGTAGACTAGCCAAAATTTCAAGGCTGCAAATATCTAGACCAGGTAAAATAACACAGAAATGTTGAGAATGTATTGCTCTAAACTTAGATTAGATAGCTTTATCAATGTCTTCTTTTTGCACAGTTTTATTTATAGTTTTTTAATGTTATGTATGTATTCTGTATTATAATTATTTTCATCTTTGCTCTATTTTTTAAAAATGCTAGTGTACTTCATAGCTAAATGTTTGAAATAAAAATGTCAGTGACTCACAGGGGAAAGCAAGAGGTGATAAATATTCAACATACATGAAGAATTTTTTTTATAATGTAATTCAGAGGCTTAAAATTCACAGGCCTGGAATTAGTCTTGGGTGGAGTGGCAGGAAAGGACCCACTGTTCCTTCCCCACCCTGATTTGGTAACTGCAGCTGGTTAGAGAACTGCTAATTAATGAACTGCTGCTGTATCAAAGTACATCATGTTCTTCTTTTCTGTGTTTTATGTGTATGACTTCCTTCTATACAGACAAGCAGCGAATTGGTGCAGCCGGTAAGCAAACCTCCCCCCAAAATCGCGACCACTCTAGGGACTTCTTTAATCGCTGTGGTGTAATAGGTAGTTTTCTGGTTTTGTGTATCAGTGCTACTCTTTTGCATTACAATTTATTGCCTTCAGATGTTGCAAACCACATAGCTTTTCCTTAAATGGCTTAATTTAGTCACTTCATTCTTTAGATTAAAATTGCTCTTATAAAATATAAATTTTGTGTTTTCTCATCAAGTCCGCCTTTATCTTTTTCATCTTGTGTTTTTTCTTTGCTTTTCTGTCTGCTTAAAGCCTGATTCTTCAAAAAGTCTTTCCCTGTGTAACCTGATCATGGAGGAAACCCCAAACAGTGGGTCATCAGAAGATACTAACAGATCTCAAACTGATCTAGGTTCACTCAACTGGGGCCTAGATGTTAGCACACCCAGTATCAGCCAGGAAATCACTGCAGGCAGTTCTTTGCTTTTTCCCAGGGCAGAGCAAACCTCAAGCGAATCCACGGGTACTCTGCCTGCTAGTGTTTGGCCTGCAGTAGGTGAGCAGGAGGATGCTGCACCAGGGTCAGCTTCTGTAAGCGAAAACCAGAGGACTTCACTGGAGGACCAGTTGGATGCCAAAAATGTCGTGTGGGAAGATGTGGTGACCAATCAGCCTTTAGAGAACGTAACCAGTTTTGAGACACCCATCCTGGGAACTGATAGCTTGTTGGATGAACCCCTCCCATGTGATGTGCAAAAGGCAGAGGAAGAGCGTGAGGAAGACGAGTGGGCAGGTGTCAAGCCAAGTGAAAAGGTAGAGACTGGAGCTAACTACAAGGAGGTAGAAGGTACAGAGGAACTGGAAGAGCAAGTCTGTGAAACCAAAGGAAACAGTGAGGCAGAATTTCATAAGGGTTTAGCAAAATCAGATCTTGAAATTTTAGTCAGCACAGAGGTAGAAAATTTACATGAGTTTGAAGATAATTATGGGGATACTGGGAGAGCTAGTGGTGCTAACCTAGAAAACTCTACAGAAGAAGAATTCAAACAGGTCAATGTCATTGAGGAGACAGACAGAGAAATACCATCGATGAGCACAGGGCTGGAAAGTGGGGACAAAATAGTGGATTACAACAATAAGACTGTAGAAAGCACTAGTGCTGAACCTGAGAGAGTCCTTGGTATCTGGGATGAGGACCATGAAAATACATTTGAGGATGCCTTGGACCAAACTGACAGTGGTATTGGCCAGAGTACCTCCATGGAGTGTATAAATATGAGGGCACATGTTGACGTAGAGATAACTGACCCCACAGGAAAGTACCCTTCAGATACTGGAAGTGATCTGTGTGATGCTGAATTATTCAGTGCAGAAGAGTCTGGTAAAGGAACTGAAGATAATAGCATCAGCCACCTCCCAAATGGTAGTACTGGTAGTACAGCTAGCAAAAGCTGTGATAATCCTTGCCTAGATAATGCAGATGACCAAGTGACAGGTAAGACAGCAACAGCAGTCACTGAAGTGATTAGCAGTGATGTTCCTGCAGCCTTGGAAACAGAGCCCTGGCTGGCAAACTGGGATCCAACAGTTACTAATGATTCCTGGGGTTTTTCTAGTCTGTCAGATAGTCAAGCCAATGGAATGGATAATTGGCCCTTTTTCCCCAAGCAGCAAAACTCAGAGGAAGGTAACAGGGAAAGTGTTTGGTTAGGCATTAGTAATAAATGGTCTACAGAAGACCTAGGAGCTACTGATAACAGCTGGGGAGAAGTAGGTGCAAGCACAAGCCACATAATTCAGGAAACACCAGTAAAACAAGGCTTGCCAGGGGAGCAGGCAGGCATTAGCAATCCTGGACCGAGCAAGGAGATAGCTAGACCCTTGTCTCTGTTTCAAATGGGAAATTCCAGAAATGCTAGCACCGAGAGTTCAACTAGTCCTAAAGACAATGAGACCAACAACTCAGATTTATCTGAAGATGAAATTGCTAACCGGAGATATGGATTGTTGTACCAGGAAATTGAGGCTGATAAAGAAGAGGTACCTACCCCAGTGTGTAGCCTAGTCTAGACAAAGAGTTCCTTAGGCCATGCATAACCTTGTTGTTTAAAAACATTCCATTTGTGTGTTTCCTACTGCCCTTCCTAAGCCCATGCTATTCTTTTTTTGAAAAATTGCCATGCAACTCTTCATAGTGTGGTGCCCTTCAGCCCTGCAAGCAGGCTGACAAAAATGCATTTCAGAATGGTGAATGAAGCGTTGAACTGTGAAGACACATTGTGTCTGGCAGCTTTTGTGTTTTATCTGTAGATCTTTAAATGCACCTGGTCTTTTTTTAATTATTGTTTTTTAAAAATATTTAAGGTACTCTGCTTTTTCTTTTTGTCATTTTCTTTAAGCCTGTGATGTCTGTTATCAAATAGCACTGTTGTCAAATTTCTTGCTGCCTTACCCTTCATTTTGTTATTTTTTCTCTCTCTTTTTTTTTCTTTTTTTTTCTTTTTTTTTTTTTATGTCTGGCCTACATTTTTATTTTGCAAATAAAAATGTTTTGACTCATGTTTGGATTTAGTAAACAAATGATAATTTATTCTGATCTTCACTTCTACTTAGGCATCCACCATAGCATTTAATGGATTTGCACAGGTAAGAAATAAACAGGTTTTGAGCTAATTTTTTTTCTGTGCTATTATGAAGGCATTAGAACTGGCTATACAAATTCAGGAAATCTGTTCTATAGACAAGCTGCATAGTGACATCATACTGTCTCAAATCCAGACCTTGTCTGTTGTCAGAAATTCTTAGATGTTGCTAGAAATATTCTGATACTCAGTCTTGGCCTGACTGAATCTAATAGCAAAAAATCTGACTACCTTAGTGGGACAGCTGTTTCCCCCTAAAATGGCTGGTCTAGCTTTTTTATTGTGCTCTTTTGTGGATTATTTTTCTCACAATCCCAAAATCCTATAAAGCAGGTTTTAAGTTTCAGCTATAGTGACTCTGTGTGTAAATACATAGTGAGTTTTATTTTTTTCTTCATCTTTATTTTCAATTGAGATATATTTTACTCTAAAAGTTTAACCTAAAATTATTTATTTGCTGCAGTGCTGATGGTGAGTCTGTGGTACACATCACAGAGATACAGCACGTAAAGACACCATGTTTATGCTTTCACATTCCAGGGCTGTGTCAAGATCCCAAATTTCAGGTGGATAACCTGGGGCCTCATTATTTTCCAGCATTCTCTTAGAGACTGGCTCAACCACAGCACAGCCTGTACACCAAATTTTAAAACTGCTCAAAAAGGCTCAACTTATACAGGGATGGAAATGAGTCTTCCAGTGATTAACCATTCTGCTCCAGGACATTTAGTTTAGTAAAGGATCTGGACAGAAGAGGAAAAGCACAAGGCTCTAATAATTAAGGCAAAATGTTTGTCTGGAGAAAATAAATATTTGCTGTCTCCTCTGTGGTAGGAAAATAATTTGGCCCAGCAATATTTTGCAAATTAATTGGTTCTGAATGAGTGAGATGTTGAAAAACACCTCAATTTTTCTACTTTCTTAATGCGGGTAAAATTTTGTATTTGTAATTGTAGTTATTTGAATAATGTAGTTATTATTCAAATAAAAGCCCATGATCAAGGAGAAAGTAGCTTAGAGCTGGCATACTCTCCAGGCACAGCCATGTGCAGTCTGCAAAAAAGATTCAGAGTTCCACAACTTAGAAGTCCACTGCGTCTTAAACGAAGTCCCTGTGAATCACATGTATTTAATGAAGGGTGTGAATCATATGTATTCACTACCTTTAGTGAAGTGAAAAATTTTCTTGGTCTAGAAACATTGAATATAAAATTGAAAAAGTAATGTTTTTAATATTAATAGTACTCAGATAATCTAAATAAATACCAAAATTAATTTTTAGTAAAGTTGTATTTGCTATCTTATTCTGTGTGAATGTACTTAGTGACTTTGTCTGAATAAATCGTTAAAAAGTCAGGTCTTTGATGGACACCTGCAAATATCCTGTCTCAAATATTTTCGCATTGTTGTTTTTCATTTCTATACCTAGGATATCTCTACATTTACA
Source organism: Struthidea cinerea (assembly GCA_013397865.1). Taxonomy (NCBI): domain Eukaryota; kingdom Metazoa; phylum Chordata; class Aves; order Passeriformes; family Corcoracidae; genus Struthidea; species Struthidea cinerea. The sequence goes on from VZTI01004260.1 coordinate 173,849, forward strand.
GTGCAATCAAATGAGAATGTGACAGAGCCTTTGGTGAGTGGTGGCTTTTGCTTCCTTTTTAAATGTCTTGCCAAAAAGGGTACAAATTTTCCTTTGTGCAAAGATATTTTTACTTTTTTTGTGTTTTCCATCCTTTAAATCACACCACCTTATGCAATTCTTCCACCTGGAAGAGCTGGTGGGTGATATCATTGTAGTTGTAAATCCATACTCACTGAAACAATCTTTCACAAGGATAGCACAGAGCAAAAGAAAAGAAAACCAGAATATTGTAAGGTATGTTTATTTTATAAAGGTGTAGTCAAAGAGTTCATTTATTGCATTTAAGAAATTACTGGAATGAGTACTATGGTCCAGTGTACAGCACTTACTTGATAGTACTTGATGGCTGCTACATATCTCCAAAATTGCTGTAATTTTATCTACTCACCACATATTAATAGTAGGCGCAGTCTACTTCTAAGGAGGAGACAATCTTTTTGAAAGTGATCCTACCTGGGCAGTTTCTTAGCTCCTCTTACCGTCTTTGCTTAGCCTGTGGCAAGGATGACAATAACAGCATTGCTGGGTGAGTGCTATAGTTACTTAATAGCACCAGGGTGATATTTAATGTTATTTAATGTGGTATTTGTGTTCATGATCATCACTGAATATTGTGAGAGTGTTTTTACTTGTAGCTGCAGTGTGGTAACTCGTCTGATGTATGCTTTTCAACAAGTGACTTGAAGCACATCATAGCAATCTGCTTTATGTTACTTGTGATTTTAAGTCTGAAAGAATCTTCCAGCATTAAACCTCAGGAAAATCATTAGTCATCTTACTTGGGATAAATCTACTTTGTGTTTCTCATTTCAGTCCTATTTCTTCTTATGAAATTCTCTAGAGCTGTCATTAATACAGTGCACAGAGAGATTTTTGCACAGTATGGTATAATATACCATGAGTGAGCACTTCTTAATGCTGTACCAACTCCTGAAGGTCTTGCATAGGCCAACGTCTCTGTACCTCATTAAACATCAACCTGCGTAAGGAATATATGAGCAAAGAATTGAGAGGCTATGGGGGGTTTTTTTCTGAAAAATATCAGGAGAAGATCTTAGTATCTTAAAGAATTTCATAGAAGCTGTCTCTTCATCACAGGAGATACCACATTCTAGCCAGCAGCCTGTTATCAACTGCGAAGCAATTGCTTTTGAGCTTCATATTATGCTGAGCAATTTGTTCATGGCAAATTAATCTGTTGGGGTTATTCTATCTGGTTGAGTCAGCCATCTTTATAACTTGCATGTGCTCAGCACAGCTTGGAGCTCTCCCCTTTTTATGTGCATGTATTTGCAGAGTAATGTCTCCATTGGAGATCACACTTCTGCTGTGAGCTATTTTGCCACAAGACTGAACATGTTGCAGGGCTGGTGATATTTCATAGATCCTCTTGTTGGAAAACAAGCTGAGGGCAGAATTTAAAAGGGTGGAAATCCCAATAGTGGATTGATAAATGGGTAGGTGATAGAGAGCTCAAGAGAGAATGCATTTTAATAAAAAACCAGGGATGATTGCTAGAATTCATTGCTAGAATTCAATCAGTTCATTTTTTTACATATCAAAACTGTTTGAATCTCACTCTCTGCTCATTGCGTCTTACCCTCACTGGAGGAGGGACTATATTGTCTGTAAACAGACAGAACCAGGGAGGAGGAGGTAATTTTTAAAACTCATATTTGAAGACCAGGGTTGGTACAAATGGGTGCCAGTTTCAATTTCTGGCCTTGCCAGCAGTTTTTGGAGCACTTTTGAGCAGACTGAGTGCTTTCTCCCCCGCTTCCATTACCTTTCAGTGTAACTCAGGAAGCTATGATTTCTTTCCTTGTGAGGAAGGCATGTAGGACTGGCTCATTTTACATATAGAACATTGATGATGAAAATGCCCTTTACATGCTGTATTTTACTGGGGACAAAGCCCGGCAAGACTGAGTCTAAAGCAACACTGTGCCAGGCACAGTTCCCTTTCTCCCTCTTCCTCCCCAACATCATACACTCCTCAACAATTTTTCCACTATCTACTTAAAAATGAATAACAAAAGAGTGAGGCTGAAGAAGCTCCACCTGGGGAACCTAAGGCTGAGGAAATCCCTGCTGCTGCTGTTGTGGAAAAGGAGGCCATCCCTGCTGAGCCTGCCAAGCCAGCAGAGCAGGCTGTGGTGAGTGATCTGCCCTCCGTGCCACTTCCTGGGCCTTGTTGAAGCCACCTTTTGTTACGGTGAATGTGCTTGCTGCATTTCAGCCGTCCTTTCCACTGTCATCCTCCATGGCTAGCTTCCCCAGTGCCTGACGGTGTCACAGCATGCCTCTCCAGCACGTCCTCCTTTCAGCCCTAAACTGTCATTCCTCTTACATTTGGCATTTTAGACTGAAGTTTGGCTGAGTGGTTGTAGTTTCACAGGTTGTTTGATGCCAGATGAACTTCAGAAGGGGAAAGAATTGATGCCATTTTTAAATGACATTATTAGCAGTTTTCTCATTTCATTTCAAGCACTAAGCCAATGTACATCTTGTATGGTCCTTACTGGAGCATGAAAATTACAGAAAAAAAGTTGTTGTAATATGTCTACAAGGCTCACAGTTTTAGAAGCCAGTTGTGAGACAAAGAGAGAACACCGAACACCAGTTTGGAGACTTTTTACATGTCAGTATTCAGGAAATGAAGGAGAAGAAATTACAGCTCTGCATGAAGAACAAAGCAGGGCATCCAATGTCACTGCAGATTAAGAGGTGGTCTGAGACAAGCATGGGGTTTTCCTGCTGACTAGCATCCCTTTTTATACAGGTATCTCAGTTCATATTCTTTATCCAACTGAGATTCCTCTCCTACACGCTGTTGTCAGAAGGTCTTGGTGGTGGATCATACCCACGGGCTAAGAAACCCTGGAGGAAAACTGCATCTGTTTTTGTAGTCTGACATCTTTCATGCTTTCGTCAAGACAATAACATGTTCGAAGGCTCAAATGAGTTGCTGGTAGAATATGAAGATTACTATTGAAAAGCTGGAGGAAAAAAAGGGGTTGTTTTGTAGGTCAGCTCCTCTGCCACAGAAGCTGGTGGAAGATATATAGCTGTGCTCTTTGTCTATCAAGCATGGTTTGGTGCCATAAGTGTTCTTAGAAGAGAAGGTTTAAGGCTTGCTGAGCTGCACTTGGCCTTGGGGGAGACCGTGTGTCTTCAGCTGCTAAGATACCCAAGTGACGATGATACCCTAGTGACCATAAAATCAGGTGGTTTTCAGTAAGCATTTGATACACTGCCATATGGATATCAATATTAAGCTAGTGTAGATGCAAATTAGCTGAAGAAAGTGGAAGTATCTGTAGATGCACCTATAAATGTGGCAGCAGCATGGATATCCATTTATCAGATATCAAGCTACTGAGCTCTTCGTAACAGAGGAAAAATAATTTATTGTGTGAGGAAAGGTGGGCAGTGCTAGATGGGCTGTTCTGCAGGACTTTGGGGGAAAGGGCGGATATTACGTGTCTCTGTCCAACCTTACCCATTCTCTGGGGATGCCTAGCAGCATTGGTCCTATGGAGGGAAGCAGTCACAGTGAGTTCCTCAGAACTACGTTTGGGCTTAGTTCTGATTACACGTGCATGAACTTTGAGTATTTGTTTCATATTTTAATTCACTTTTGCTTGGTTCCGTGGTACACACTGGAACAAATTTTTTCAGTATCATCCCCTTCTAGTAATATAACTGGATGAAGAAAGCTTCGTGGTCTGTGTAGACCAGGCTCTCCCCTTCTGTGTGTTTTCAGTTCATATTGTCAGCTCTATAGGAAGGCCAAAAATGAAATTACCTATCTGAGGCACATTGTTTTGTCAAACTGTTGAGAAAAATGCCTGATGTAAACGTGATGGTTTGGAATAAAGAAAGTGGGAGGGAAAGTGGAGAGAGAAGAGACAGGAAATCAGTCACTGATCTGGAGCTCTTCTCTTCCCATGAGTGCAATGCAGGGAATAATATGGAAGAAGAGATACTAATGAAGCCAAAAAAGTGGTTTTATTTTGAAGAAAAAAAATGTAAAAGAAGTTTGCCATTTTTCCAAAAGGAAACATTTTTGTCTTGCACTAAGACAAAGCAATGCTCTGAAGCCTTGCTTCAGAGAAGCAAGATGATGCACATCTTAAGCACTAATTAAACAGTCTCTCTCTGCAGCACCATGCATTTGCTTGCTGGCTGGCATGACCTTTTCAGTTGATCCATTTTGCTGCTGAGGAGTTCTGGGTCCATGGTCTGTTGTCAGCTGCTCTGGCTGAGTCACAGGAGTGCAGGGCTATTGGGAGAGAGGCAGAGAGAAACAATGCAAGAGACAGACAATTTCAGAGCAATCCAAAAGGAAGAATATAGGCATTAAATAAAAGTTAAACAGTTTTAATTAGGTTTGTTCTTGGTGTTTTGTTGCTAATTCAAAATTATGTTGTCCTTACTAATTTGGGAAAAAAAGCTAAAGTATTGATTTTAAAAATGCCTGAAATTGAGTGACTGCATTTGGCTCTGAAAGGTTGTTATTTCAGGAAGGATTTTCCAAGACTTGCAAAGAAGAGTTTTGAAGATTAGGATTAATGACAAATATGTTCAAAGCTAAGGAAAAATACACTGAATTGCAAAACATGAAAACATGTCATTTCCCTGCAGCAGTTCTACATTCATTTGCTTTATGAGTGACAGTTTCCTTTAAAAGTAGAGTTGTAAAATATTAATAGATACTGCTTCATTGGGAATCTCTTTCTGAGTTTAGTTGCTTCCAGTTTTGAGTGACAGCCAGTCCTCAGTTCAGTTTTTCTGTGGTAAGTTTCCTGTCACATCCCGTTAATCCAGAAAATTTATGGCATGGATTCCTCATTATAGGAACTTCACAGTAAATTTTCTGGTAGGGTGATCGTTTAAATTATGGAGAGAATGGTCCAGGGGATAGGGTACCACTTGCCTGTCTGGGCATTTTGGATTCAGTTACTTGCTGTTCCATGGTCTGCCTGATCAAGATTGCCAAAACTTCATTAGAAGACCTTGTCAGAATTGCTGCCTAGGATCTCTTTACATATTTTTGTCTTGGTCGTTCAGATCTCCAGTGTCATAGAACAAATAAAGTTTTTATTAGTGGCTGTCAACAGCTGATCCTTTTTGGTGAGGGGATAAAATGTCTGGTAATTAAAGGGACAGGATGACCATGTGTGCCAACAGAAGAAAAATTAACCATGGTAAAAAGTTTGTGCATGGAATTCTCCACACAGAAAGAGTTGTTTTCCTGTTTCTATAGCATCCCCAAAGGCAGATGTAAATCCAAAGGATAGTCTAAAGGATATAATGCATTAACCACTGGCTTATTTCTTTTTCAAATAATGCTGCCCCTCTCACCAGATCAATTTTTCACATTCAAGCAAAGATAACATGAGGACATCGTAATAAAGTGAATGCTTATGAAATGTGTTTATTTCCCTTTCTTCTTTTCCTACATGTGAGACATAGCACTTGAAGATAAGCTTTTCTATTTCCACTGCACTTACTAGTTTGGAAAGAGCTTCTCAGTGCTTTGAGTTTGATGCCTGCCTAGATTCTGATGTTCTCCTATTAAAGGAGTCATGCACTCAGCTAAGTACTTTGGTTTTCAGAGCAGTATATACCATACGTGAAGCTACCTCCTGATAATCTCTTTGCAGACACTGAGCAAGTACAGCAGAGGCCAGGGAACAGCCTGCAACCAAGAGTATCTAATTACAGTGGGTTCAATCCCACTGTAGGTACAATTCACAGTGTCCAAGTGGTGGAGCATGTAGTTTGGGAGAGCAGTACAACGGCTAGATACAGAAGACCGGTCAGCTGTGTCCAGATTCTGAGTGTGAGGCTATGTGTGGGTGCAAAATTGGAGCATAAGGCCATTAAAAATATATGGCTCTCATATACTGGAGAGAACTGATGTAGAATAGTGTCCTTCTGTTGAAGTCTGCAGAAGCAGATTTTTCTCTGTGGAAGCAGGGTGTTAGTTTACTAATGTTATTCTAGTCATCCTTTTTACTAGGGTTTCATGCTCTAAAAATGATACAGTTTATGCTATCATGCCTCTCTTCTCAAACTCCATTATCCACAAAATCCCAACTTCCAGCTAATCAGAAAAGCAAAATGCTACTAAATTGACTAGTACACAATAGTCAAATTAGCTTCAGGAAAGCCCCAGCTTTGGGGAGCAAGAGAAGCTCTCCTTGCTTTAACCTTTCCAACCAAAATTGTGCTTTCAGTTAACCTAGAAAACAGCTCTTATTTAAAAATATGCATACGTATGTATTAGATCCTTCTGCAAAGGTACCCGAAGCTGGGCTGATGGGATTCTTACCAGAGAATATTGCCAGGGAATTATTGAGAAAATGGAAAAGGCTGACATGTTTCTGACTTTGAAGTGCAAGATTATACTAATTTCTGAAGGCAAGTTGTAAAGACAGCTGCTGGCAGAAATTCAGCACTTTTTAATAGTACAAGTAGGGAAGTCATCTGTGTACTGACTTGCAACAGGACATAAAGCTTTTATGGGCAACAGTATATCTCTGCTCTACAAGAAAGAAAAAAAGAGATTTCTCTGGGTGGCTCTGTGCATGCATGCATCAGTAGAGTGTGAAATATTTATATTTTGCTGTTGATATTTGTTTTTTTCTATTTAAGACCCTCTACAGTCTCCTCAAACTTACTATAAAATTGAAGACCACATAGCAGAGGCTTGGCAACTTAAAAAAAAGAATGAATCTTTTTTAAAATGTTATATAACACTGCAATTTTTAACAGGGATAAGGCTGTAAGAGGTTTCCATGGCAGCACTACTACCAGCAATTGCCTTGTCCTGGCATGTGGGCATGTTTGGGGCTTATGACTGACGGCAAGCAATACTAGGTTAGAGTAGAAAAAAAATGAGTGATATGAAGTTTGCATGTAAGTTAGCATCCTTTTATTAAAAAAGAAACATGCAACCATTTCAGCTGAAACTTTAAGGAATTTTGGTGTGAGAGTTGTGTGTGTGAAGGCAGGTAGCTGGATCCTGAGTATGTGAAGTTTCCTGGCTTCTGACTGCCAAAGCAGACACTCCAATATACCATACCACCAAGAATGTTTGCATAACTTCTCTTCACCTCTACAGGTCTTCAGAAAAATCTGACCTAGCTGTGTCAAAATTTATTAGCAAAATTGATTTTCATAATGGGGCTTTGACTTGTTTTTGCTTAGCGGAGTGTCTTTAGAAATAGCCATGTCTGCAGAGTCAAACCTGAACAGCTAAAAAAGGCACTTCCAACTGTTCCAAACCAAACCTGAATTTTAGTGTTTTTGACTGTTGACCTTTTGTAGAAAAGGACCTGGTGCTGGTAACAAGTATTGTTTAGGAGGAGCTTGTTACCATTCAGTGCATTCCATCCTTTGAATGCCTAAATGGGTGTCAGATTTGGAAAACCACTGATGTCTAATTTTTTTAATGTCAGGCACCTGCTGCATGTACCACTGGATATGGACCCAAAGTAAGGTGATTCTGGAAAAGAAAGAAAAAAAAAAAAAAGAGGCAGAACTTTGTGACCCACATCTTTGTAACAGCCCCTTTAAATGAGCTGCAGTCGAACATGAGTGGAAGAACTATTTTATGAAGTTTACACTGAGGCCCTGGTGAATTACAGGAGCAGCAGCAGGTGATAATGGAAACAGTTTGAGTCACAGGTGGGAGAAATTTGAACTTGGTAGAAACTGCAAGGTTGCTTACTAAACAATTCTTCAAAGCTGGTGCTGTTACAAGAATACTTGTAGTAAAAGTAAGTAAAATTGTCCTTAACAATTCCAGTGTGATGATGATGACATATGTAAAGGTTTTTTGTTTAGCATATAAATACTTCTATTTCAGATTACATGTGGCAGTATCTTTCTGCTTGATAGTATATTACTAGCTCATTTAGCCATTCATTTCATTGCATCCCATACACAGCATGCTTCCATGAGCTTGATTAATACCAATTTCTCTGCAGCCATTGCCTCAGCATGAGTAAGGTGATGACCATATTTCCTTTTTATACAGGAGAGTGTCGAGGCAGGGGATAAGGAGACAACTGGAGTTGCTGAGAAGGAAAGCGAGGTACATATGAATAGACTCGAGTATGGTTGTGCTTAAATATTTTCAAGAGAACCATTGCAAAAAATTTGTCATTTGCATGTCATCAATAGGCAGGCCAATACAATGCAACTGTGACCTAGCTGTGGTATCTAAGTCTAACACTGCACAGATGTATCTGCACCCATGGCATATATTCTAATAGATCATCTCTCATTCAATGCAGGATAGAGTGATAAATATTTCAGGGCAGCAAACAAAGCAGCTCCATGGCTAAAGGAGGTGTAATGCTGTTTCTACTGACATTTGGAAATAGCTGCACAGATTCCCATCAGCTTTTATGATTTCCATATATTTGTTTGCCTAGCATTTCTGTAAACTTCTTTATTAAAAAACTCTATGACTAATCATTTCTTTTTCCTAGCACAATATGCCCTGAGCTATGCCCAGATACTTGAAAATAATCATATTATAAGTTGGTTTGCTAAAGTGCACTCTGGCATCAAGTTAGATATAGTTAAAATCAAATTACAAAGCAAATTAAAAGCTCAGTGACATACTTTAGGCTGTGCATATGTAGACTTGAATGATTGCATATTGCTATATTTCTTTAGGGGCGATCAAAGTACTTATTCTGAATCCTTGTATACTGAAGTGAAACTACAATGTGTTCAAATGTGCACAGAGGGCAGCACAAGAGAAATGGCTGCATATTAACCTCAGGGATAGAAGTAGAAACTGGGAAATAAATCCTAGTTATTAGTCACTCAGGATTTGTATCTCAAGGTGTTGGCAACCTGCTTTTTTGTTCTTATCATTTTGGTGCCATGATATATACAAAAAGGTGATAAACTGGTTTCAGAACATGCTAAGTTCAGCTGTCCAAGCTTAGGTTCATTATCCTGCTGTAAAACAGCATTAGGTCTGCTAGAGCTACCTGTGGCTGTAGGGCATACCAAGTGTCACTTGGAAGTGAATTTGGGACCCACTGGTGCTGTATTCCTCACCAGTGCTGCCACATCCACATGGAAGCCAGTGGCATTGCATAGGAAGAAAGTGCAGAGTGGGAGTGGTAGATGAAGCCCAGGTTGGTGTGGACACAGTGCAAGAGAGTTGTGTTGTTCCTCTAACATTGCCTTGTCACTCCCAACAAGTCTGGTTCAAGAAGAAATATGCAAGAAATGCCTCACTGTTGTGCTACCACCAAGGCTAAGTCTTTGAAATCTTCCCCCTTTATTCTAATACTACTTGTTCACACTCTTAACTGAGAGTGAGTTTGCCTGTGTTCTGTTTAAAACAGTATTACCGTATGCAGAAGAGCTGCCATAAGAGATCAAGTTATTTGATTGTTAATGGAGCATGGTCCCTTTGATACTCTGCAAGTTGCATAACAAATTCTTCAGTAGTATTTCACAATCTTCCAAGACTTTGCAACTGATGCATTCCATAAAGCATGATGATTGGTCTCGCTTGACATTAGCTAGCTTAGCTATGATTATAACCAGCTGTCATAAAAACTACCCATTCCTGTTCTAAATCCAGCCATGGGGAAAGAACTTCAGCTCTGGAAGACCAGTGTAGCTCAGGGAGCTCCTCTGGCAGACTCCAGCAGCAGGCTTGGTATCCCTTCTCTTCCTGGGCTCATTATCGCTCTCGACTGAATTGTGGCATTGTGTTGAGCTGACAGCAATGTTAATGAGAGTATAACTGTGTGGATCAGCTGCATCCTGGCTAAAGAAGAATTCATGTCTGTATAATTAAAACAGTTGAGTGGTTCTATCACACCCTTCGTTATACTGGATGATCCTTTCTTTCTCCCCTGTGTGCTTGGTGTAATGGGACAGCTATCCAAATTTCAATAATACTGCTAGAGACACCTAATTTGGAATACTATTAGACTGGCTAATGTTATTAATTACCTATATATAACAGATTTGTAGGATTGGCTTTCAATATGAAGTAAGGTAATAAAAGTAGCTCTATCTGCAGGGATGTAGTTCAACATACCTGGGTATGAATTCAACCTCCTGCCTGTTTTTTTCCTCTTCTGTACTTATCAAATATTTGAGGCTCATAGTGAGGTTTATTCTGTGCTACCTCACATGCCTTTTTATAAAAGCTTTTTTTAAACCTCTGGATTTTATTGGTTTTGTACTCTAAGACACAATAGCAAATGATTGTGTGACTGTGAGCGGTGGTATACATTTAGTGACTTGTGACTGCAGGCTGCAAGAGTGTCACCCTTTCACTGTGGGGCATTTGTGAGCCGATTCATGTAAATTTGTATTCTCCTTAGTGAAATAAATGGGCTATACATATCCAATAAATAGAAAAGAACTTGTTGATCCTAATGAGAATAGACAGCAAGATCAATTTCTGCAGCATGCTCTTAGAAATCCATGGTATAAAATCAATCTGATGTGTATTCTATTTCCATTCTTTTCTACTAGCCTCTTCCAGGACTTTTACACTCATCATTTATTTGTATATCTTCCTGGGTCAAGACTGCTAAAATTGGTAATACTATGAGTGGCAGACTTGCTTGCCTTATAGGAGAAAATGTCAACATCTGACCTTATCTGTTGATGTTATTTCCTTTTACAAAAGAGCATCCTTCAGCAGCAGCAGTTTCAAGTTAAAGTTCCCCAGTGATTTCTATAAATCCATATAATATTTTCTGACTTTAAGGATTCCAGGAGGATTTCTTTATCACATCAATTAATAGCAGCAAATAGGAGTGGTGGTGAATATTAATGTTGCTAAAAATGCCTGAAGAGTGCCTTTGAACAGTAGCTAAGTTCAGGTAGTGGAGCCTCATCCACGGAGTGAAGATGAAGCTGAGGAAACAGAGCATCAGACCATTCACTGGAGATCAGAGAGATCTCTGCTAACTGTGGTTTGACATTGGTACCTCGAAAAGAGTTTTCCTTCAGTGTTTTTTCTTTACCCTGGAGCTATCTGCTGTAAGGTAGAAATTCTGTCTTGAAGTTAATTAGATTAAAACAATGAGTTTTGTCATTTACCTTCAACAGTCCAAACCGTAAGATTAATCCATTGTAAGTATATACCCAATATGCTACCATAAGCATTATATAGCAATACAAATGTTAGGGTGATGCATAAATTACAAGTGTCTTGGTTTAAGACAGTTGAAAAGGAGAACACGCTGGCATGAATTGCCTCCCTTTATAGGTTCAACCAATCCCTTTCCACCACTAAGGAACGAATACGAGTAGATATAAGTGAAAAAATAACAGTTTACTAACAAATGAAACAGCAATAGGCAAAAGCTAACAGTAAATAAACTGCTAGATACAAAAAAGCTAAATCTTACGAACCCATTAGAACAAAGAGAGACCCAAAATGCCAGCAAACACCCTTTCCCGAGGTAGCGCCCGACGGGGGGCAACTGCATGAGACAGACAAAGGGACAAGATGGCGCTAGATCCCTTCCGGGAAGGCAAGAGCTCATGGAGCAATTCCGGCGGCAGACGAAGACCCGACGGCCCATGTGGAGTCAGTGCCCTCCTCACAGCAGGAGACAGCAGGGCAGGCAGGGCCAGGCAGAGCAGCTGGGCGGGGGCCACTCATGGCTGACAACGACCCGGGCCAGAGCCGCTGCTGCTCCGCTACTGTCGGCGCGATACCTCGGCTGCGGACAGGCACCTGCGGAATTCGTCCCGAGGCAGCTCAAAGCCCTCAAAGCCTCTAACTGCAGTCTCTCCAAGACAAGGAAGAAGAAAACAAAAATATGAAAGAGAACCCGAAAAGGGAGAAATCTCTGCTTAAGGAAAGACCAAGCAGCCAGCAAAGCAAAAACCACGCAGGAAAAGGGGGCGAGCTGCCTGCTCGAGCAGACTGTAATAGTGCCCACGATAGCATCCCGCCCCTGTTTTTCCTGGCTGCAGGGTCTTAAAGAGACAGTAACAATTTAGGGAACAGATAGATAGGGAATACAATAACCTTTTGAGTTACCCACAACAAGAAGTAACAGTTTCAACTGGATGAAGGATTAAACATTGATCTAGTAGTAGGCAGGTACTTTTTTATCCACCTTTCAAGAGTTGGAAAAAATCATGCATTAACTTCTCAACACAGACTGATTAGAAATGATTCAGTCACAGCCAGACTGAATTGGCTTTTATGTATCTTTTTATACTGACATAACTATAGATCTTTGTGGTTATATTTTTTCTGATATTTATCCAGATGTAAAATATATTTACTTCTCCTGACATGGCCTGATTTGTAAGTTTCTCTGTTAGAAAGGAATGTATAGTTAAGATTACAAGATTTTTGAAGCCAGACAAGGTCTAGAGGTAGGTGACTAGCTAGAGAAGGCTTGAAGCCTCTTCCCAAGAACAGATTCCATTAGCAGGGTCCTGTGGGCCCCTGCACAGTTTGCAAGCTCCTCCTCCTCAGCAGAAACCAGTAGTAAATTTCTTCCACAACGGAGCTGGAAGACAAGGGAAGGAAAACAGCTTTGACAGTTACTCCACTCATAACACCTGAGGACTCTGCTAAATGTTGTCTGGTGAGGTTTCATAAATATCTCTCTCCCGCCTGTTAATCAGCTTCTCTGAACAAGCTTGTCTCCAGCACTGCTCTTCTCCATAAATCAGGAGGAGCACCAGTGAACTCAAGACCATAGGTCAGCATCACACAGGGAGGTCACAGAGCAGAGGCTGGTCCATGTTCTCTCCAGCAAGTATCTGTAAATCGTATCCTGAAAGGTCCCTCCCTTTTGTTGTTTTTAGGTGGTACCTGTTGGTGAGACTGCGGCATCAGAAGACAGTGCGGCTGTGGCAGCAGGAGCTGCTGCCACTGAGCAGGAGGATGTTTCTGAAGGTGACAAACCTCAGGGAGAAGAAAAAGAGGCTGATGTGTCTCAGGTAACTTATGTCAGTGCATGGGAGAGTGTGTTAGGGGAAGCAGGACAGATTCAGCAGCCCAAGAGAGGCAAGGCTACTGCAGCTCTGTGCCCCTAGGTTCAACCAGTACAGGTTCAACAAATAGCAAGGTTGATGTTCTCTTGGGTCAGCCCCAGGAAGGTCTCACACAGGGTGTCCTTTCTTTTAAGTCCTTACTTTGGGTTGTGCCTGCCTTTGTGTCTCTGTACTCCCCTAGGCTTGTGGAGATGGGACTTGATGGCCCTATGATGGCTCCTGTGATGGCTCCTATGATGGCCCTGTGAGCAGCATGGACAGCATATTGTTTGGGCTCTCTCCCACTGTTGTCTCTCTGTGCCCCTCTGTGGAGATGACATCACATAACATAACAGGGCTTTCTGGAGAAATAGGCAGAGACATGATTGGATTTTTCTTGTATCTTGGCACCATGTCCTATTAATAGCATCACTTTGTTTCCTGTAAGTCATGGTGGTCAAGCCATGTATCCGTATCTGGCCTGCCCCCTTTTCCTCTGCAACCTCTGAGGAGCTGGCAAACACCTACTAGAGCAGACCCTGTAGCTGGGCAGCCAGTTACCACCTGTTGTCACTGAACATTCTATTTCATCTGGACTCCAGGATAAGATAGTCTGGAAGAGGATCAATGAACATGTTTTTTTCAGGTTGGGTGCTCCAACCAGTTTTGTTAAATGCTTTTTTTACTGGGCTTCATTATTGGTCAGATGCTGCTTAGATTTTTTGCTCTCTCTGCTCCCAGTTACATTGCTGTAAATCAGAAGAAATCCCTTCAGTCAAAGAAATAGGTCATATTTCCTTCTTTCGTCCCCTTCAATCGCTGTTATCCTGCTGACTTGAATTTCCAAATAAAAACAGTACAGTGACTACTGGAACTAGTGGCTTCACTCAAACTTGCTGAAACTAAAGAGCAGAGTGAAGGAAAAAGGTTAATTTCCAGGAACACTGAAAATGAAGTCCAAGCTACCTACAGAGAATTTTTATTATTTAGTGTAGTAATGTGTAAAGTAGGTTTAGGAGGACTAAGGGGAGCAGTGATAACAGGGAAGGGATTATTCCTTGCCGTTCTTGCACAAATACTGTTTTCTGTCTAAAGAATTCATGGTAGAGAAAAAAGAAATTCTCATCCCCATATATGCCCTATGCAATAAACAAACAATAGTGTTTTCCTGCTTGAAATAAAGTACTAAATAGTTTTGCATTTCTTTTCGGGATGGGGGGGATTGTTGGTTTGGTTTTTGTTTTTTTTTCCCCAGGAAAAGGTCAGCAGCATCCCTTCAGTAGTAATAGAGCCCGCATCAAACAACGAGGGGGAGGGAGAAGAACATGAAGTCACCATGTATGAGTCCAAAGATGCCACAATAGAGATGGGCGCTCAGGTCGCTGACACTTCTCTCAGTGAAACTTCCCAAGCTGGAAATGGTCAGAAGCCAGCTGAAGAAATCCAGGCTGTACTTTCTCAGGATCAGCCTGTTCCAGTGGAAGATGCAGCTTCGGCAATGCCAGCTGGTTTTCTCTATAAGGTCTGCTTCTCCATTCTTCTTTTAGATATCCCTAGCTTCTATGGATGTGTCTTGTCTGCATAGGAAGTGTCATGATTTCTTAGGATTCTTAGTTTATCAGCCACATGCACACACGAATACATGCAACTACAACTGTAATGTTATGTTGTTGCTTCATAAATGAAGTCTGAGAAGATACATTTTCTGCATGCTTGTTGTTGTGCATATCCTTACGTAGCCATAAGATTCACTGAAGTACAAGAACCCTTGAATCTCACCAAATGACTGCTGAAAATTAATATATTGAATAAAACTGCACTGCCACTGCAACAATATAATCAGGAATATTGTTGATATATGCTAAAGGTATATCTGATATGCTAACACTATATTTGATCTCTAAGGTCCCTTGCAAACCCAAACCATTCTGTGATTCTATGATGATTAAAAAAATGGCATTTTTCTGGCCTGAAAATCTGTAGTGGAAGTACTGATTCTATTGAAACCCATGGCTACAATTCAGGGTAATGAAGTCAAAATGTCATCAGTAACTTTAGTAATAATATAAACTATTAGGGTAGTCAAACAGAAAAGTTTAATGAGGCGTAAGAGAAATTCTTTCCTTGGCTGGCAAAACCCCCAGGGTTTCCTGGTTTACAAGGTTCTTTGAAAATACTTTTCACTTAGCATCACTGAGCAGCAGAAAAGCTCCTTGAGGATGGATGAACTTTACACGCTTCCTATTATAATTTGCATAGTTCAGACTAATTAGTCCCATAGCACTCTCTAAGTATGCCATTCTTTTTGGTCTATTCTCATTGCTCAGTACTTTCTGCAAACTCTGTGGATAACAGTAGAGTAAAGGTAAACAGTATCATGCAACTCAGACATGCTGACATAGTTCATCTTTTGTTTTTCATCTTACTCTCTTGGGTCAGACATAGAGGAGGAGAAGCAGAATATATGCTTGCCATCTGGTTCTCAATGCCTCTTTTTTTCATAATTGCAGTGTTATTGTGGAACTGTCTGTGCTTTGAGAAAATTAGACTAGCTGTCTTTTAAGGAGATAAAACCGTAAAATGGTCTGTTCACAATGACATGCTGATCTTGCCAATGTTTTAATAATAACCCCTTTGAAAGGCAGATGTTTTTGGCATACCCATCTGCTGGTTAGTGGGAGCTCCTTCCCCAGCAATCATTAAGTAGGGTTCCCATTACTTACCTCTTTGATCACCTGTTGCAATGGGTGCTATATGACTGACTCAAATTTTTATGGATGTTCACAGGAAGAGTAGTACAGCAGTGGCCACAAGAGAATGAGAGAGTTCCTGAATTCCTTTCTCAATTTTATTTGTAAAATCCTGCCACCCCTCTCTCAGATCTCATAATGATAACGGGAGATGAAAGTTAGTTCCTTACATGGGAGGAATAATGGTGGCTGTCCTTGTCCAAGAGGCAGGACTTGTGGGATGTTGCAGTATCATCTGTCCTTCAGATCTTGTAATCTTGGGAAAGGATCTTAAGTTTCTTTTGATAGTCTCAGGAAAGGAAACTATTCTTAAGTTGTCCCTGCTTCTAAGGAAATGCATAAAAACCTGGCATGAATCAATGCCTTTTTTATCAATTTATGCCAGATGGAAGGAGGTGATTCTGTTCTTGTGAGATCCCACCTGGAGTGCTGCATACAGTTCTGGTGTCCCCAGCATAAGAAGGACATGGAATTGTTGGAGCAAATCCAGAGGAGGGCCACAAGGTTGATAAGAGGACTGGAGCAGTTCCCATACGAAGACAGGCTGAGAAAGCTGAGGCTGTTCAGCCTGGAGAAGAGAAGGTTGCATGGAGACCTCATGGCAAACTTCCAGTATCTGAAGGGGCCCTACAGGGAAGATGGAGAGGGACTCTTCATCAGGAACTGTGGTGATAGGACGAGGAGTAATGGGTGCAAATTGAAAGAGGAAAAATTTGGGTTAGATATTAGGAAGAAATTTTTACTGTGAGTGTGGTGAGACACTGGAACAGGTTGCCCAGGGAGGTTGTGGATGCCCCAGCCCTGGCAGTGTTCAAAGCCGGGTTGGATAAGGCCTTGAACAACCTAGTGTAGGGGAAAGCATCCCTGCCCATGGCAGGGGAGGTTGGGAATAGATGATCTTTACGGGTCCATTACAACCTGTTAGCATTCCATGATTCTACAATAATTTGAATGTACCTGTCTATAACCAGATGTTTGCATAAAGGTGAACTTTTATTCAGTCAAGATTTAACAGATAATTTTGTTGAGAAAATGTCTTCATTTAGATCACATCTGTATGTGTAGTGTTATTTTCTTTAGGTTGAAGTTCTACATGATTTCGAGGCAGCTAACAGTGATGAGCTTAATTTAAAACGAGGGGATATTGTACTAGTGATTCCTTCTGAGACCACAGCTGATCAGGTAAAAACATGTAGTTCTTGCTTTTGTTAACGTTTTTCTTTGTCTCAACTTTTTTTCTCACAGATTATAGTTAATGGGAATGTGTATTCAAAATGATGTTATTGTCAGAAAACACAAAAGATTTTACTTATGCCTTTGTACTTAGTTTCATTTGAGACTAAATGGCACAGTTGACTACATCTGAAGTCACAGATACATGTTATTAGCAGGATCTAATGACCTCAGCATATTTTTTAGGGGTTTTTTTGTGCTACATTGTAGTGGATTTTATACAGACACACAGGTACACAAAGACTTCATGCAGCAGATGACCTACAAACTCTGTGTTACATTGTTCTGTATCATCTTGTCTTAACATTACAGTAGAATTGATTACATGCTCCCTAAATGTTCAGAGCTTTTATGTGTGGATTTGTTGAAATAATGCAAATTCACCTACAGAGAGCACTGAGAATGCACACAAATTGTGGTGTCCTGTAGCCTAAAGGTATAGAAATGCTGCTCTGTGTTAGGTGCTTCTGATAAAGATAACTTTGCCCCTCGGAAGCCTGAACCTGAATTAGACAACAGTTTAATTTCATTTAAGGCATCTAATTTTGTACTAACATTTCATTTCAGGTGAATTTTTAAACAATTGTATTCCATATGTTAAACTGAATTGCAGTGAACTGTGTTGATTTTGGTCACTGCTTTAAAAGAGAAGACTGTACTGTACCCTATTAGCACCAGCCACCCCATGGGCATCTGTTGGTGCCTGTAGTGTTGGTAAGAAGTCTCCCAATTAATTTGGGGGTTGAGAGGTGGGAGACTGGATCCTGCCTGATCAGGTAGCTAAGAGCACTACTGTGAATGAAGAATATCTCTTAAAATAGGCCTAAATACCAATGCCCTAGCACAAATGAGTCCTGAGAACTGTGTTTGAAATTGTTTTGCTGATTGATGCTGTTCAAGGGTAGTTAATTATCAGTTCTCTCAGCTGAGCTTTCTTCTAATTCAAGATACGAATACTTGACTTTCCTGAGTGTTTTTTTTTTTTACTTATTTCAGAACAAAATATTTATACTATAGCAGGTACATAGCTCTTCTTATAGGGATGAAATCTATTATCCCTACTCAAATTATGCTGTCTTGCCTCATGGGCAGTTCAAGTGATTTTATTGTCAGTGTTTGCAGAACAGAACACTGCTCTAAGGATAACAAAATATGCTCTCTGACTTCAGTCTGTTTTTGCTAGGATATTAGGTGTTAAATACATGATAATTGGTGAGTCCATGAAGTATTATTCTTCTTCTGGTGTGCATTGAAATTCCAATAGCATTAATTGAAGTAAATTGTGTGCGGGGATGGAGAAAATAAACCATTATGTATTCAGTTTCTGAAGCCATTCTGTTCATATCTTTATTGCACATTATGTATTTCCCCATCATGTTTAACGTCACCGTAAAGCTCAATACTTTAGTCTTTTGCCAGGTACTTTGTTGATTTATATAGAGACTTATCTTTGTTATACTTTATTCTCCTTCAGAAGAGACCTGTCAAAAGCTATAATTCCAATACACCTGGTAACATCAACCTCCATTTGAAGCAAACCAGTCCCACCAGTGGCTTTTTCCATTAGTCTTGTGTTGAAGTTATTATCCAGTAAAACTGTATAGTCCTTTCTACAGTCTATGCGGCCTGTGCTAGAGAGCTGCAGTTCCTCTATCTCTCAGATATTCCCCATGCTTCAAAACATGTCCCCACTTAAACATACCCAGCCACTGTCATAGATAAGCTGGATCTGCTTTAATGATGCTTATTTGGGGGCAGACAGCCCCCACCAGCACATGCAGCCACCCCACAATCACGACTCGATGGTGTATGTGATGATCTGTTCAAGCTATTCTATCTCCATGTGTACTGTCTGTGCAATAATAATATTGCAGCATTAGAAGTTCTGTTTGTCATGGCTTTGTTCCAGTTCCTTTTCTTTAAAGGAAAAAGTTAGGGAGTTTCTTAGTGAGATGAGAGTAGATTGGTCATTTTTAAAAATACCGAAATTATTTTATTCCAGGTAGAATTTATCACACTTAAGAGAACCCAGTACCTTCCAATAGGAAATATCTCTTTTGGTTGCTTGGACTGCTGGTGTTTTGTTGATATTTTGCTTGTCAAGTTCTGGTTTAGGTTTCCAGGAGTTTTTTGAAAAACAATTACATATTTTCTAGAGATCGTAACTCCTGAGATTGCAAGAACTGTTCTTTTTTCTGACTGTTGATACATGAATGAGAGAAAAAATATCACAGGGGAAAAAATTAAGATTCAGAACTATTCTTCCCTCATCTATAGTATTAAGTTCAGCCAGGAGGTAGACGGGCCAAAGGCTGTATTGTGTGCTTGCAGTCACTTGGTCTCACATAAATGTGGTCTGGCAGTACAGAGAAAATGATCTGTACAAAATTAGAGGCTGCTTTTTAACCAAAGCACCAAATCTTTTAGCCATGTTACTCTGAAACATCTTCAGGTCTGAAGATCATAGTGAGGAAGAGGAGGACACCTGAAATTTAAGAGACTCTGTCTTTTTCTTTGCAGGAGGCTGGCTGGTTGACTGGCATTAAGGAATCCGAGTGGCTTCAGTACAGAGATGCAAATAGTTACAAAGGACTTTTCCCAGAGAACTTCACACGCCATCTGGAGTAGTTCTCCCAGGCAGACAAATGTAGTATGAAGCTCAGTCAGTAGGTTTTTAACCTCTTTGAAACACAGGAGCCCATCTTTTTGTAGTTTAAGCTGTTAATGGTTTACAGACTGGTGCCAGACAAAGCTAGTTGAAACATATCAAATGAGCATGAATGCAAACAGTTAAGCTGTAATTTCTGGAGCAGTACATGGGAAAAAAATCAGATAAAAATGAAATGTCCTTATTTGTTCACGAGTATGTGGCGACAGGTTTGTTTGTGCTTCGTCAGAGCTATGGTGATCCTGTATTTGATCCTTTCCCATGAAATCTCAAATTAGCTTCCTCAATACCAAAACCTTAACTTCTCTGCACTAAGTGTATTGTATTCCTTTGCACTGCAGAAGATTTAATTGATAATCCTGTAGTTATGAGGTCAAACTATTATAAGTTTCATGTGTTTAAAAGATAGTTAACTACTGCAACATTTTCCAATGTTATTTTTGGACATGCATAATATATATACACAAGAACTTATATGTGTATATATAAGTGCATATGGCTATATATGCATTTTCACAACTTCATTGTAGTTCTTTGGCTGTGTAGTATCATCCAGTACATGCATTGCTCTTTCACTGTCTGGCATTACAGGAAACGGTTTTGTTCAAAGCAAAACTAGCTGCTCCATTGCCAAAACATGATACAGTATCTGTGTTTGTAATGTGAAATTTTCATTCTTAGATGATGAATAACATCATGTTCAAAGCCGCTAACCTTTGAGAAGGCATGGCTCAGTCTCCTCTTCCAGCTGCAGTAGTTACAATGAGATAACCAGGAGGGGGAGTTGTTATGATGCTAATCTATACTTTTTTATTTAATTGGCTGAATACGTTTTCAAAAAGAAACAGAACTAATCTCTGAGAATAAATAAACACAATATATTTTCACTATATGTATTTATGCAGCGTACCCTCACAGAACCTTTTAAAGTAAGATATATAACGTATCCTGTATCAAAAAGTCATCTGTAACTTACGTTTTCCAAGTGCTGTGTCATTAAAAATAAACCTTTGGTCCAAAGAAGCTGTTTCTTCTGTGGTGCTTTTGAAGTTTTGTAAGAAGTCCATATAATTTATACATTGTATTATATAATCTAATCTTAATTTAATACCTGTTTTTCCAAAAGAATACAGCATAACCAGGTGCAACATCTAAATTCTTGCTTTCAACCCTAGTTGTGGCCAGAATTCCAAAAGGTCTGAACCCCAGCTCATCATGTCTCTCTGGTGCTCTTCCTGTTCCCAACTGACTGCCAGCTAATATCTGTCTGCTGAGGAAGGGAGCTTGTTTGTCTTTAACCACCACTCAGCTGAAGATCTCTACCTCTTAGTAATATTTCATTTGTCCACTTATTTCATGTAGAAAGTAAGTTCTCCACAAATCTGCTCCATTGTGTTTGCTGAAGTATGGAAGCTGCAAATATTAAGGAACATCTATATTTTCCTAGGAATTCCGTTATTTTTCATTATATGTTGGTCACCTTCTATGGAAACAATATCTGTTTCCACTCTGTTTTTATTTTGCTAAATCTCAGTTGAAGAAATAGGAGATTGATGCCTCTTGAAGAAGAGGAGAGTTGATTTTTCTGTTTTTCAGGATCTCTCTCAGTAGGTTTCAAAGGCAAGTCCAATGATAGATGTGTTTTGTGAAGAAGCTCAACTGTGATAACTGGGATTTTGGATTTGAAATACCCAGTGAGTCTAAGGAGGTTACAGGTCTCTGGTTTTCTGTTCATTCCTTCAACAGGTTTGATCTAGGGCCAAGAATGTTTCCAAGGACAAAATTTGCTTTTGGTTTTCTTGTTACCATAAATTCCAGACTCCAGCACACCATTTTGAGGTGATCATAATAACCTATTACACTTGGTTTACAGTGATACTCATGATTACCTTCAGGCCAGTTTCTTGCTTAACTCTGCATCTCAACACTTGCATTTCATTAATAGCTGCTCTACATATCACTGGAAAAGCCCAGCACTGGACAGTGGCACTTCAGTTTCCCTGTGGCACCATGTAACCACCTCTTTGAAAGGGACCTACTATCAAGTGAGACCATTATGTGTGACAGTCCTAACGCTAAGGACACTATGATCAGCCCAAAGCATTACTATGATTAGCCAAAAGTATTCTTTTACCAGGTGTCAGTTGTGTGCAGTTACTATTATTAGGGCCTCTTGATTTTAGAAGTATCCACATCAAAGTCAAACACCCTTGGTCTTGATTCTTCTAATCTCCTTGGTACAGCACAATGTGCCAGATTCACAGAGGGTTTTGGAGTACACTTGAGATTGTACATAGATAGGAAAGGTCTCCAGTCTGCAGCAAAGACCTTTCATGGTACTGTCATTATTTGTTGGCAACAAGATGTGCTGGTAATTTCCCAAAAGCCATGCAATTGCTCAATGATGTGTCCTTTAAATGCTGCAGGTCACTGTGTATATGGCATACCATTCTGACATTGAGTATGTCTTCACATCTCACACACACACCCCAGAGCCACAAAGCGTCTCGCGGAAAGGATGAGGAAAATTATTGTCTTTAAATTTCTTTGCCCGTGGAGAGAGGAGCCCACCCTGGAGCAGCCTGTCCTTAAAGGACTGCACCCCGTGGAAGAGTGACCCACACTGCAGCAGTTCAGGGAGGACTGTTGCCCGTGGGATGGGCTCACTTGGCAGCAGTTCTCAGGGAGCTGCTGCCCATGAGATGGACTCACACTGGAGAAGTTCATGGAGAAGTGTCTCCTGTCGGAGGGACCCCATGGAGGAGCAGGGGAAGGACTCCTCTGCCTGAGCAGCAGGTGAAACCACGGGTGATGAACTGACCATAACCCCCATTCCCTGTCTCCCTGCCCGACTGGGGAAGGACAGAGGGTAGGGGAAAGGTGTTGTTAAGGTTTTATTTTACTTCTCATTATCCTGCTCTGATTTTTTTTAGTAATAAATTTAATTCAAATCTCCAAGTTGAGCCTGTTTTGTCCATGGCCATATTTTGTGAGTGATCTCTCCTGGTCATTATCTCAAGCCATGAGATAAATTTGTTAAATTTTGTTATATTTTTTTGTTAAATTTTCTCTCCCCTGTCCCGTTTGTGGAGGGGAGTGAGAAAGCGGCTTTGCTGGGTGCATGGCATCCAGCCAGCTTCCACTACACAAGGTCATGCAAAATTCTCTGAGTGGCTAAAACCTGACAGACCTGTCATGGTTCTGCAATTCCCAAGGTGTCATAGAGATTTTCCACAAAAGTGGAAGTTGTCGGTAGTCTTTGGCAGAAATTCAGAACGCTGCTTTTTAAGCCTGTAGGATGTCTCATGTTTCACATGAGAGTCTGTGCAAATGCTGAGGATCTTCAGGTATCTCCTACCCCAAGAAAGAATTATCACACTACTGTCCACCTAAAAAGAACTCATGAAAATTTAAAAGACAGATGTTAAACAGTTTTGCTTAAAAATCTCAGAGTAGGAATTCTTGGCATCCATCCATGCCTATGGATCACACAGCTGCTCACAAAGGGCTTCTGAGAGTTCTACTCCTTTATACCCAGCAGAGGGTGGTAGATGCTAGAATTTGCATTTGCCAAATTAATTGTCATTTGGCTCAATCTTCAACTATGAGTTTGTGTCGTTAATATCTCTCATTATCTGAAGTTGGCTAATGTCTGCAGCCACACACAGCAAATTCCGTGCAATACCAGAAACAAAACCAGTTTTATGCATGCAATAACTAGCTACTTCAATCTGTAGGCAAACAAAGACAGAAAACTACTTTATCAAGCTGCAGCTCAAATCATTAGAGCAATATATCCTTGTATCTCATACATGTTAAAACTTATGTTGTATACCAAACATGGTAAATCTGCACCAAATAATAAGTCATTCAGCTGATTCAATTCAAAGTGACAATGTTGGTTTAAGAGGAAAAATAATTTTATATGCTACTTCTGCCTAAAATAATTTTATAGTCTACCTGTGGTTAAGTAAATAGCTGAATTATTGACTGTGGGAAAATATTTTAAAACAACCAAAAAAAGTTATCCTTCAGGATTATGTAACATGCCCTGCCATTGCAAAAGGTCCTAGGAATATTTAAAATGTGCTAAAGGGCTGCATTACTCTGCATTTTATACAAAGGACAGAAAGATCAAGAAGGGGCACATGAGCCAGGAGAGACGGCCCAAAGATATCCTTAGGGGCTCGTTCCCAAGGGGATGCCTCTCTGGATGCCTATGCAAGTCTTCTGCTCAGCAAAGCCTATCATCATCCTTAACCTCATTGTGGCACCTCCACGGCCATGTACCCCCATTTCCTCCTAGCTCACAACCTCCATGCTGGAGCCTCAGTGCTGCTGTCCTGACAGACATCCCAGCCATCCTGGCCTCTCCAAGCTAACAAAAGCAATGATGCTGAGACTGGTAGGAAGATGGAATTCTAAAAACGTATTTCCAGATGGCTTCCCTTAGGGTTGTCAGGCCTGGCAGCAGTTCTCTTTGCTCTGTATTGACCCTGGAAACATTGGTAGACAGTGGGCAGCAAGTTCTATCAGCATAGGAAAGAATGGACTGATTAAGTAACTTGGTTTCCAGGGTTAAACATTCTGGGCAGAGCTCAGCAGGTTTAGTGGTTTGGAACTTCATACCATTTTTTGACAGATTTAAAACTCTCCCTAATAAAAAAGGCAGGGGAATGAATTTGAAGTTTAATGTAATTATGTTTTCATCATGAATGAGCAGATGAAAACAACATCTGTTTTACATAACTTTTCTTCATCTATTCAAAGATTTTACTCTTTAGAAATTACCTTCTTTTGAGCAAACCCTCACACCCTGTGAAACTACTGAAAGATTTAGTGGTCAGTTGCTTTGAGTCCGTTACCAAATGGTCACAATATGCAATGAGTCTGGAGGTAGATTCAGGGGGTGACACCTAGCAGATGCTGTGGTAGTTTCTCATGAACATGACAGATTTCCAAATTGAGTATTTTCTTTCATCCAGTTTGAATGCTTGAAGACTGCAGAGGTTTGTGCTCACTTTGAAGAGGCTAGAGATAAATACATTTGCTTTCAGTGCTGATGGAGAAGCTGGCAGTGATGTTACAGTCATGGTTGCTCATGCTGTTAATGAGCCCAGGTTAACACACAGGATGCCGCTGTCTTTCCCTGTAACTATGAGTGTGACTGGAGATATGTGCATAAGCGTTTGGTACACCCTTTTATATGCTTTAAGGTGTAATAATATTTTTCCTACATCAAAGTGAGTAAGTAGTGCCTGTACCAATCAGATATTTTGTTTTAGTCCTGAAAAGGTCCAAACTTTGCTCTCCTAATGATTTTATCATTCAATGAAAGTAGGGTTTGCTTTATGTTCAATCTGACCCTTTCTCATTAGCCTACTAGTTACAATCTCATTAGTAGTACTCCAGGCAGGTACCATACTGTTCTCCAAACAAAACAGAGGACCAACTACCTTAAACAAAATCCACCATGTCATAAAAGGAACATTTAGCAGGAAATTAATTCAGTTATCATGACTGCTGTCACGGTTATGTCTGTCTGTGAGTGACCTGTTGCTGGTGTTTGGTGCTTTAGAAGTAGTCTCTGTGAAACCATCCCATCCTCTGGGGAGTTATGCTCCCAGTCAATAAGCAATGCAGATGAAGACTAGGGAAAGGGTGAAGAATTTCTCTTTTTTTCAAGTCAGGCACTTCAACACAGGGAAGTTTCTGGCTGGGTATCATCAAGCCCAGCTGAGCTCACCACAGCCTTCTCCACTGCTGCAAGTCCAAGAATTTGCGACTGACCTGAGAGTAGGCAGAGAGGGAGAGGGGGCTGAAGTCAGGCTCCAGCAGTGCTCTTTCACCAGGCTGTTCATGGGCATTCCTGTGCCAGCAGGGAGGAAACAGATCATGAAGCCCTGCCTCAGGAAGGAGATGTCTGGGAAAACATCCCTATTCAACACAAGGACTGATGCGAGCACAACTACACAATGTGTATGACCCTCCTCCACCATTGTTTTACTGTAAAACTGTAAAAAAACCTGACCTGTCAAAACTGTATCACTGCTCACTAAAACATGACTGATGTCTTCACTGATTGATGTCCCATACCCTGGGTGGTGCAGGAGTTTTATTGGGGTGGGGTGAAGGCATGTGTGCTTATTGTGATATATGATAAGATGGGAGGAATATTAGCCACCTGGAGCTGTGTTCTCCCTGCCCAGGATGAGAGGCAGTATGCACAGGAAGAAGTGGAATGGTATTGTAGGAAAAGAGAAGACCCTAGGCACAAGATATGTCTCCCTGAGTATAAGGACATTGTTCCTATTTTTATTTATGATCTCCTACTCAAGTGCTGCTACACTGAACGCCTTGCCACTGTTAAATTGTCACACAGTATCAGACTAACCTGCAAGCGGGTTAACTAATGCCTAGGCTAGCTGTCTAAACACATGGATGTCTGAGCATTCAAAATCTCAGGCAGCACAACAAGCAAAGGCCAGAGGACAGGGAGGAGGATGGTGCTCATACAAAAGTACATGTAGCTGGTTTGTGTCACTGTTACGTCCGAGGCGCATAAAGAAAACGACACAGAGTCCAGGCTCATGAACAAGTGGAAGTAGAAGCGCTTTAATAATTTTCTGACTACTTTTATAGGATAGATCGCAAAAGTCTGTTGAATGGCAATAGGTTCCTCAGCCATCCACCCCTTGAGAGGATTGGCCAAGTCCTAAGAGACCTATTCCAAAATATTTTCAAAGTCAAAGCCATAACAATCTTGCAAGACAGCTTGCAGGTGCAAGAAGTTTATGAAACTGTGACCTTGTTTAAAATAGTTTACATAGGAAAGACAGTCTTCTCACAGAATATTGAGAAAAGGCTGAAGAATTTCTCTGCTTCTAGCTTTTTAGCACCTACAGGTATGGGAAGGTTTGGTGGCTGGATGCCAGGAGAATAAAGTACATCTCTGCCCAGTAAGACCTGTGTGGGTTCTCCCCAGCTCTCAAAAACTTGTCCTTCAGTCACTTCTCTGTTATTATCCAGAGGAGTCATGAGGGGGCTCAGAAATAGCCATACACTGGCACAGACAGGCAAAGCAGAGAAAGATGCAGGTTCTTGACAGGCAGAACAACAGCATAGTGACCTGGTGTGGTTAGAGTCTTCCAGGCACAAGCAGCACTTGTGAATGACATCACCAAGTTTCCACATCAACACACGCCTCTCTGTCTCTTTTTAAACAGGAAATTAAGCTAACATGATAAAAAATATCACTTGTCTCTTCACCAATTCATTTGCGTTTTTTGAGGGGGCAAGGTATATATCTGGGGGGGATTTTGTCTCATTAGAGTTCGACCCAGACATGCTGATCCCAGCATCTCTGAACTTCCTGTTCTGAGGAGCCACAGCAGAACTAGATAAAATTACGGGCTTCTTTAAAACCTTCCAATCTTGTCTCTTGCCTTGTAAGTATATGGTATTTATTAGCTATTCTTAAGGGTGTCAGAATATATTTCTTTTTTGGGTTTATATCACACTTCCATTGTCACCCAGCCTACTCGTACATTTTAATATCCGCAATGTCCTATTACCCAAGTCCCAAGTTCAAATTACACTTAGCAGATAACTTGTGCACAAGTATCTTGATTACTCTGTGAGATGGTTGAGAAATGTGTGCAATATAAGCCAGAAGGTGGAGAAAAGTTTTTGCATTTCTCTCCCTCCTCATATTGTGCAGCACTCTCTTGTCTTTAACAGCGGAAGTGCTGAGTAAAGGTCAGACTCTCTTCCTCGTGGATGGGGTTTCTGTTATTTGAGAATGCCTCTTTGAAGCCAGTGATGGGGATTTCTTAGTGCAACCTTATCACTGCTGCATTCTGCCTGCTCTCCCTCCAGGTGTGCTCTGGGGCCTTCACCTGTTCTGTGTTCCATCACACAACCCAGCCACTTCCAGAGGACACTGTCAAGTTTATCTGCGAAGTAACTGGTGGTCACACTTCACCTACATCCACTGGTACCAAATGTCACCTGGGACCTCCTCTGCACACACGGAGATTAGTCTGTATCACCCTTTCTGGGTCTGATATTAACTGGAATCATAGATTTCCTCCAAAAGAAATATCTACCCACACAGACACCTGCATGCTACTGGTGCATGATCTGGACACCCAACTCAGCAAGTGTTATCACTCACTGCATGATGTGGGACTGCACCCACAACCATTCCCTTAACCTCTGCCATTTACTGCAGCTGTAACTTGTTTGCAGAAGAATCATAACAAAATGCCATGAGCTTTTTACATGGAAACATGCCAGCTTCTTTGTCTAGACATGGGAAAACAGCAGGCAAAAAGGCCAGAAAGTGCTTGATATGGAACTAGGAACATCCAAGATGGGGGGAAGGAGAAAGGGAGAAGAGCAACCCTGAATGACTAAGGGGAAAGAGGGCATTTTGGATGAAATTGCTGAGTTTACATGTCCTGTGGCAGTTTCCAAGTTTTACCGCAGGATAAGCAACTTTACAGATGTAAAACCCAGAGAGATGGAAAAAGAAAATTATGTCCAGGTGTGAATTGGGAAGGGCAAAGTAAACGCTGGGGAATCCTTATGAGAGAAACCCACCTCTAACTGAGAGTCTTTCCCAAACTATCTTCAGTTGAAGACCTGGGAGACAGAAGGGACTGCGTATACCTGTGATTTCCAAGGGGCCATTCTAGGAGCCACACAGCACTGTCTGCTGCAGCCCCCTCTTGCTACTCCAGAGCAATTCAATACGAGCGCAGTCTTTCCAAGATTTAATGAGAGGTATCTTATGACATATCCTACTTTGCACAGTGCTGTCTGTCCCTCCCTAGGTTGTTGACTGTTCCCTCCAAGGCTGTTGAGTGATGTGAGGTAAGCCACACAGTTAATAAATAAGCAGCAGGAAGAAGCTGCTAAGCTGTGGTTTATTTATCAGATAAAAGTCAAGTACAAACAAGACCTATTTACAGAAATAGAGGACTTGAATATACACTCTTAGCAGACACATAGGAAGACCCCTGGGACTTCGAATGTGAAACTCAAATCAATTTGGTGGCTGAATTAGGAAGTGTGGAAGTGTGGGAATTACTTCATGATGCTGGAAAAATTGTATCTTGTGTAAGCAATTTATTTCTACTTTAAAAACAAAGAACCCAAATAGCAACAGTATTGAAACTCTCATTATATATTTTTTCAGATGATCTGGATGAGAAAGCAGTGGAGATGGGAGATAGCCATGTAAGACAGCTGTTCATTAGCAGGTTTTCAGATCTCAGCATCTGCCTTTTTTAAAAAGAGATTCTGGTTTATTTGATTAATGCCAACTGTTATAAAAACACTCAGGCCCATGTGCTGCACTTGGCTTTGGAAGGGCACACTATAGTAAAGTACAGCAGATGCATAGAAAGCATTTTCTAAAAAGGGCTCTCTTGCCGGTTTCAGAACACAAGAATGTGAAAATTAGTGTATTACTACTGATGACATGTCATGTAAGTTTAGAGTACCAAACATCTCCATTTGAGCTAGAGAGCTAAACTTACATTTCAGCTTGCTAACATTTGTAAGGGTACCAAGACCATGGGAAAAGCCTGACTATGAAGACAGTGGCCTTGATAGACAGAGAGAAACCCCACCTATTGAGTAATGTGAAAACCAGCAGCTGTAGTGCCAGGTAACGGAAGATGTTTGCTGGTCAGGCATACTTTTGATGTATATTTATGATTTTTTTAATTATTGGAGTAATCAGTAAAAGTTTGAAAACATTGGGACGTTTTTTGCTGTACTGGATAACTCCAAACAATGACTGTAAGAAGAGGGATTTCCAGTAGAAGCTATATCACAGCATCCTATTTGATGTTCAATGTTCAAAATGAATAGGACAAATTGTTAGGAGAATCATTTTGGAGGTATCATCATGGGATGCAAAATCATCCTACAGAACCTCAGTCTGTAAGAGAGGTAAGAGATTAAGCCGATCTCTGTCTAGTACCTTATCCAGCAACTACATCTTGGAGAACAGGGCTCACAATACACCAGGCAAAGGAAAAAAAGGTGACTCTACTCATCATCCAGGCAAATTCCTTGTGGAAATAAAAAAGAAGGAAAAAAGAAGTTTTTCTCAGTAGTGAGCTGTCTTCTTACAGGGGTGGGTTTTGAAGGTGAGTAATTTTTTGGGTTTGGTGGGGGGAGAGGTTGTGTGTTTGGTTGGGTTTTTTTCCCTTCTGTTTAAGAGTTAACCAAAAGGAAATGGCTCATGCATCATTTTTTAACACACTGGTAGCTGGCACAGCCTCATTGGATAGTTTTCTGCCACTCATATCTGCTTCACCCTCTCTTGAGGCTGGCCCTGACCCTGTCCATGTAAGGAAGCCCTAAGAAGAGCAGTGATGATGTGGTTGCTGAACACTTTCTTCCTGGCAACTGTTTTTTCTTGTACGTACCCGGCTCATCCTGCCGCCTGCACATTCACCAGTGGAAAAGGGGATGCTCTCTTAGCTTCTCTATTTTTTCTCTTTTATTGCCACAGGTGGCTCTGCACAAGACTTGCAGCAAACCCCAATATCCATCACCAAGCCAGAAGGCAAAATAGTGCTAATCAACTGCCATGTCTCCAGTCCTGATTTTAGCAACGTTTTTATTCACTGGTACCAAAAGAGGGTCAACGAAGCTCCCAAGCGTGTTGCCTACATGTCCTCCAGGTTTTTCCTTGAAAACCAGTCTGATAAGGGGAAGTTCACTGTTGAGAAGGATCCCAGCAAATCTGTCTGCACCCTGAGAGTGAGCAAAGTAACTCTGCAAGACTCTGCCACCTACTACTGCGCTAGGTGGGATGCACAGTAGTAGAAAGCCACAGGGGACCTGCACAAAGACACGCTCTACTTTCCAAATAAGAACCTGAAGTGTTTGACAACACGCAGGAACATTGCCACCCTACTTTTCCCAACAGCTTTGAATCAGGTTGCACAGACAGCCAGATACCAAAGATGCTGCTGAGCTTTGCAGATGCACACTACAGCCAGTACCAGCAGAGCTGTTATTTCACTTTGCCAACAAAAAGGGCATTTTATTGGGTCAGGATGGATTGCCTCTGAGGGGGTTTACAGGATGACAGGTTTGGCTAAAAGCAGGAAAAGTCTTTCTATTCCCACTACCCTTCAAGGTACATCATTGGAATAAAACCTCAGTTTGGTCATTTGTGTGGCAGAATAGAAGGTTATAAGTTAAAATAAACTCGAAGCACCAGCCAAGACTGCAGATGCAATATACCCATTTTATACTTCTCTGTCAGTAGAGAATCTGCTTTTATTTTCTCTTTGTTTTTTCTTTGGAGTTGATCAAATTTTCATTTAAGTTAAAACACCAGTCTCCTAGTTGACTTCAGTGGGGCTTCTCATCCTACATAGCAAGACTGCAACTATAGAACAGATGTTTTTAGTTTTGCAAACAGAAAGATATTCCTATGAGTTATTTCAGCTCTTTCTGTTTATGGTCAAACAACATATAGATAAAGTCACAGGACCATTGTGTTCCTAATACAAAGGACCCGCTATTGCCAGTCTCCAGTATGGGGTCTCCAGAGCACACTGAGCACCAGTTGCATTTCACAGGAGATTGAAAGATCAGATTCCTGGCACAACTGTAGGACAGCAGTATCTGTGTGAAAATTCTTGAAAACAAAATAAAAGAAAAAGCCAGCTAATGTAGGTAAAATGACATGACAACAACAAGAAAAGGGGAATTGTTTTAGTTTTCTTTCCAAGGGGACTAGAAGTGACCTTGCCTCTGAAAAATTACTTCAAATTGCACAAAACAATTTCTATATTTTGCTTGACCTAATTGTCTTTTTTTTAAACTAGGCCTATGTGGGTTGCAAAGCTTTTGTGTTTCTTTGCATTGTGATTCTTTTCAGCATTTGAAGAAGGCACTCTGAGGTGTATCATCTCACCTTACCTGTGACAAGAAATAGTCACAAACACAACAATCCTGCTTTTGACCTTCCAAATGTCTGCTGTGTATTTTCCTGGTCTTCAGCATTCAATCTGTGTCATGAGCAGTAATTTCAGATCCCTCCAATTCATTAAGCTCCATGATTTCAGTTTTATTTCTTATGTTTTATTGACAGCCAACCTGAGGAAAAGTGCATTTCCTTGGTCCAAAAGACCAAGGAAAAGTCCAGGCATTGTTTAGAAGCTTTCAATTAATCTAAAAGCAGTGGAAAAATTTGCTTCAGACTACAAAATTACGTTGCAGATGAGTTAGAGTAATTGGAGGGGGGAGGGAGGGAGAGAGGGAGAGGTTTGTGCTGCTTGCGTAAAGCTGTAATCTGACTGTTAATTTAGCAGGGTTCAATCAGGCTGCTTTATCTCAAAAAACAGCTGCCAGGACAACCTCTCCAAAGGCCCAAGTGAGTCATTTCCTTTCCTCAGTTGCAGCTCTCTGCCCCTGCTGGGAGTGCTGTTAACTTCCTCCTGAGGGCAGACACAAGCAAGAGCCCTCAGGATGCTGCTGCTTCCTCTCCTGGCCCTTGCTGCAGGCTGGTCTCGTAGGTTCCCTTTGTCACCATGAAACAGGGCAGTGGAAGCATCCCATGTTTACGTGTGCGAATGAATAGCAAGCTAAGACTATTGGTTCTGTTTTCTCTCTTTCCTTCTAGATGGACAAGCACAAGTGCTTCTAAAGCAGAGACAAGTATCCATTACCAGCGGGCGCAAGACCACTACATCAATGGACTGCATAGCCGAGGGTATTCCTGATTTCCAGTCTGCCTATATACATTGGTACCGACAGGTACCCTCCAAAGCTCCTGAACGGATTCTGTTTATCGGACCCAGTGCAGTTTCTTACGACGACAATTCCTATAGCAACAAGTATTCTTCTTTGAAGAAAGGTACAAATGTCTGCACTTTCACAATCAGTGACATCAATTCCAATGACGAAGGTACTTACTATTGTGCCTACTGGCATTTCCACGGAACTAGCAGGTGACAGGCAGCCTGTACAGAAAGCTTCCTGTGCTCTGAGGGGCAGGTTTTCTGCCAAATGCAGAGAATCGTAATTGCACTTTCCTGCCTCTAAAATACCCCAGCATGTTTATGCTGAGTATGTTTATATGAATATCAGACAAGGAGAAAAGCGAAGATGTGCTACAACTTAAGTGGTATAATGCACTGTGCTGGGGAAAATGAGCACTCCTGTGGGTGATGGCATTGCAGCTAAATTATATAGTAACACAGATCATCTCTGAATAGTATAGACACTTTCCCAAATAGTATAGACACTTTCCCAAATAGAGTCTGAGAAAGCAAAAATGTAGCAATATTGGGGAGGGAGCATAGGAGGAGGATGTTTGCACTTAAGATCTAGCCGGGGAGGCTTCAAATACAGGTGATGGCTTCAGATACAGGTGATACTTATCAGTAGTCACTCCCATCTTAATGGTTATGATGACAATGACTTTTGTAGGCAAGGATCTATTACACTGGGCAGCACCTGAAAAGACTGTTCCAAGAAAGAGTTGTGACGACCATTTACAAGGGCAAGCTGCAGATTAAACCAGGGAACATACAGAAGTGGTGATACAGCACTGCTCAGCCAGACAGCTGTGAGGAGATCTGCAGTGAAATTTCACTTATGTGGCAAGGGTATTCACAACCCCCTGTCCATGCAAGTTGTTTTTTTGTTCTTTCATTGTAGATGTATCTGCACTACAGGACCTGACACAAACTCATGTATTCATCACAAGGACGACGGAAGAATATGAACTTTCTGTACTAGTTGTAACATGAGATTTATTTGCGTACAGTGCTATTGACAAAGGCTTAAGAAAGATCCAAATGATTCTCTCTTTTGGGTCAGAAAATGTGAAATTTTTCTCAGGAAAGAGGATGGTATATGGTGGCTGCTGCCCAAGGGACCATTTGCTATAAAGTCTTTGCGGGGCACATTTGCAGCCTTTGAAATTAGGGAAAGTACCAGAAAAAGAAAGGGGCAGCAGATACCTGGCTGGTAGAAATGCATGCTTCACTCTGGTTTTGCTACAGCCACTGAGGCTGTCTTGTAATAGAGCCACCAGCTGTATTTTTCCTATTTGGTGCTACAACCCCGTTATCAAGGAAGGCAGGCACTTGCATAGAGGTCCAGCCACCTCGCTGCTGGCAAGACACTACTGCCAGAGGAACTCCTTATTTCATGCAACAACCTGAGAGAGTTAAAGGAATGCAAAGATCTTCAAAAGAAATGCATCGTGGCTAGTCAGTGCAATCAAATGTTTACATGGCATTTTATGTATCTGTAATTCTTGATGCACAGTGAAATTAACAGCTGCCTGTTTGTTCTAAGACAGATAGATAGATAGATAGACAAATATAATTAAGTATTCCTGGGCCTGTTCCTATGCAGTTGGAGATGCAAAGCCAAGCAAAATCTTCCCCTCAGGAGAGGAGGAGAGACACAGTCCATCGACCAATCTGAAGCAGGCAAAACTTTTTTCTGTTCCTCCACCTCTTTCTGCCCCAAAGCCCCCCTTTTATACTATAAATTTTTGGCCCTTTCCAATGAGATGGAACAATCACATGCTGTAGATGGGGTTTTGTAACTTTGGTCATACGTGTTACATGTCTCGTGTTCTTTCCTCATTTACATTCCAAGAGGCATGAAAGTTAAATATGTCAATTAAAGTGTCACTTACTTTTGGTCAGAATTTATAGTTGACACAAGAGGTAAAATAAACACTTCGGCCCCCCTCCAATGTCTGAGACAGCCTTTGCTGTCTGATCTTTTCCAGAGAGTCTTTGTGTGTCTTTTCTCCTCAGCAGACCAGATTTACAACAAAGCTCACTTTTCAGGGTGAAGGGAGTGTGAGGAAAAGGGCTGGTACATAGGCACAGGTGCTCCTCTGTGCCTCACTGAAACAACACGGGGCTGTGAGACCTCCACTTCGCCCCAGGCATCCTTTGGTTGCTCGGGCCAGGTGTAGGGGCAGCACAGAGCCCAGCTCATGTTATCCTCAACAATCCTCATAAATCCCACACCGATTTAAAGCAACGCTGTACAACTCTGACCATTTGCCACACTGTTGCAGGCAGATGCCCTAAGGTGGGAAGTAGCCTGCCCGTCTCTCCATCCTGTCAAGGTCCCTCTGAAGGGCTGCACAGCCCTCTGGGGTATCAGTCACTCCTCCTCCTCCCAGCTTTGTGCTGTCAGTGAACTGAGGAGGCATCTGCCCCTTCACCCAAGTCATTGATTAACAAGTTAAACAGTACGGGGGCCAGTATTGAAGCCTGGTAGACACTACTAGTGACTGGCCTAGCTGGGGCTGTTTAGCCTGGACACGAAAATGCCTAGGGGAGACCTTATTGAAGCCTTCCAGTACCTAAAGGGGGCTTATGAAAAACAAATCTTTACATGGCTAGATGGTGATAGAAGAAGGGGGAAGAGCTTTCAAGTAGATGTTAGGAAGAAATTCTTTACTCTGAGAGTGGTGAGGCACTGGAACAGACAACCCAGAGAAGATCTAGATGCTCCACCCCTTGATGTGTTGAAGGCCAGGTTGGATGGGGCCCTGAGCAACCTGACCTAGAGGGTGACATCCCTGCCCATGGAGTGGAGGTGAGAGCTAGATCATCTTTAAGGTCCCTCCCAACCCAAAGAATTCTATTATTCTATGATTCTCTGAAGTTCTAAGAAAAGGCTGGTGGAACATGCTTCTGGGACAGCTGTGATGTATCTGAGAAGAGGAGAACATCCTTGGTAAGGGCCAGGCTGAACAACTTGAGCTTTTTATGTGTGTGCTCAGTAGGTAAGTCTGATATAAGTGTAGTACGCAGATAGATGAAGAAGATTTTTTCCAGATTGAGTGTTTTTTGTCCTTTCTACACTGTTTCTGCTGTGGTTTAGCTTGTAAGTAAATTTAACACCCTCTGTGGTAGCGAGTTGAAGAACAACCATTGGATGTGCTGAATGAGTAATTTCCTCCTCCCAGTCATTTGATGGCTTGTCCACCTGAAGAGTTTTTTAATATTTCTGTCTCTATGTATTTCATTTTCAGGTCTAATCTGCACAGGCAGTATGTTGCTGTTTCCAGTCCTTCTTGCAACTTCATTTTGGTCCTGTAAGTCCTTTTTCCTCTCCTCTCTCCTTCCCATCTACAGTGAACAGA
Organism: Struthidea cinerea; assembly: GCA_013397865.1. Lineage (NCBI taxonomy): Eukaryota > Metazoa > Chordata > Aves > Passeriformes > Corcoracidae > Struthidea > Struthidea cinerea. Next base: position 209,712 of record VZTI01004260.1, read on the forward strand.
GGCCTGGTTCCAAACTCCAGGAGTTTCTCCCCTCATGCAATTCCTCTGCTTTCTCTTCCAGCTGTAGACATGCAGTCAGTGCCAGTGCAAACCCCAGAGCTGCAGAAGCAGATGAAGGGCATGTCTACCAGCATGTCATGTCAGCTGCGGGACAAAACCGTTCTGCACTGGTACAGGCAGCTTCCCGGAGAGCCACCGAAGAGGATACTGTATGTGTCCGAAGGGACGCCTGTTTTTGATGACAGCAACGATAGAAATAGATTTCAAGTTCGGATGGATCCTACTCAGTCTGTATACGGTCTCACGATAAATTCTTTAACCCCGAGGGATTCTGGCATGTATTACTGTGCGTACTGGTTTTATCGAGGCACCACAGCGTTAGTTGGGCAAAGATAAGCCTTACAAAAAGACTCTTTGTTCTCTGAACCGCAAGCTCTGAACTCTGCTAAAAATTCAAATACTTCCTTATTCCACCCCTTTCATGATTTTCTGCAGCAGAAGAGGAAAAACAACAAAGTCTTATGACACGTGTTAAATATCTGATGCTGATGATCGGTATATCATTTCAGTACTCAGATTTATAAGCAACAACCAGAGAGTGAAGCCTTCCTGTCACTTTAAGATGTATGAAACATTGCTCTTAAAATGAAGGCTAGATTTTACTGAAAGCACTCACCTGATAGTGAACACAGTCTGTCTCTGTGTGTGAGTTATAAATTTCTCTTCTCTGTTAGAATCCCAGCAAGCAGAGCAACATTTCTTCATCCCCTCAGTATGTTCTCTTGAAAAAAAGACAGGAATATGGAAGAAGGAGGGAAAACCAGGTGATCTTGCACATCCTCCTTCATATTTTTCTTTTGCCTTCCTTTGCATTTCAGTCACTAAAAATTCCTACAACAGCCCAGAAAACCTAATTTTATTGTCACAATTCCTCATTTGATATGTCTAAGACATAAACTGAAATCCTGAGCCATGGCTATGCCACAGACAAGTAGAGACTCTCAGAACCTTTGGGTTAAGTGTACTGAGTTTTAGAAATCAGATTCTACAATCAAAGACTGGTTCCAGGAAAGCTGGCATTTTCCTGACAGCTAGGTCAGAACACTGAGATACTTTTATGTCTTAAATTTTCTGACTTAGAGCGCACATGTTCAGTATCCTTTGAGACATTCCTCTAATGCATCTGGACCTTAAAAAATGAGCACAAATACCTCCACAGTGATGGGGTTATAATTTCACAGGCTCTGAACACTTTTTTTGCTAAAGTTTCTATGTGATTTGAGTATATAACATCTTGCTATGGATATTTCTGTCCTCCTTAACTATTTGAAAAATAGGTTGCAGTACATGTGACCTCAGATGTTAACTTCAGTCAGCCTGCCTTTTGTCTCTGTATTATGGGATCTGAGAATTTCTCACAACCAGTCTAGGAGGTTTCAGGAGTGAGTTGGCAGCAACCTTCTGACATGGGTGATTGGGCAGCCAACAAGGACCTTGTTGTGGATGGAAAGGTCAGAGCAACCTTGGCTGCAGTGACCATGAGCCAGTGGCATTCAGGCACCTGAGAGAAGGCAGCAGGGCAAAAGGCAGGACCTCAGCCCTGGACTTCAGGAGAGTGGACTTTAAAGTTCTTCAGAGATCTGCTTGGAAGCACCACATTGGATACAACGCTGGAAAGAAGTGTCCAGCTGATATTCAAGAATCTTCTCCAAGTTCCAGAAAGGTCCAGCCTGACACCTAGAAAACCAAGTAGAGGCAGCAGGAGTACCTCGTGAATGACCAAAAATCTGCTGACTTTAATCAGGCATAAAAATGAAGTATAAAAGAGGTGGAATCAGGGTCACGTGATCCAGGAGGGGTATGGAGCTGCTGTTCAACCATGCAGGAATGGGCTTAGGAAAGCATTAACTCAGCTAGAATTGAATTTGGCAAATGATGTAAAGGGAACAAGAAAGGATTCTACAAATACAGTAAGAAAAGACTGAAAGACTAGGGAAATCCGCTGGGTGGGGCAGGGAAACTGGTGATGTATGACATGGAAAAACCTGAGGTACTCAGTATTTCCTTTGCCTCAGCATTCATCCGTAAGAATGGCCTTCAGGTATCCCAGGCCCCTGAGACCAGATGGAAAGTTTGGAGTAAGAAAGGCATAGCCTTTGGTGGAGGAGGATCAGGCTAGTGAGCACTTAAACTGCACACACCCTGGTGCCTGATGGAATGTACCCACAAGTGCTAAGGCAGCTGGCCAATGCCTTTGCAAAGACACTCTTACTTACCTTTGGAAGGTCACAACAATCAGCACAGGTTCCTGAAGACTAGAAGAACTCAAATGTCACTCTTATTTTCAAGAAAGAGAAAAAGGAAGACCTAGGGAACTACAGTCAGGTTAGCCCTATCTCAGTCTGGGAAGGTGATGGAGCCACTAATCCTGGAAACCATTTACAGACACAGAAAGGTGAAGAAGGTGATCAGGATTAGCCAGCATTGATGTACAAGGAGGAAGTTATTTAGATATCTTTAAATAACAAAGCTCTTTGAAAAATGGATTTTGGCCATTTCATCAGTGACAAGTCTATTTAGTGATAATTTGAACCTGGAAAGGTATTTTGTAAAACAATATTCTGGCCACTGTATGTGTCTTCTTGGCATAGACACTATCATGTTTGGCCAGTAATTATTTGTACTTGGAGACTTACTGGGTTAGAAAGTTTACAGTACAAAACCTAGACAGTGTCTGTAATTTAGGCATTTAATCATGTGAGACCCAGTCACTGACATATTCCTTTACTCTTCATCTGGAATCGGGTGCCTGACACATTTCTGCTTTGTGATCAGAAGACTAGCAATATACTGCTACTGTTTCATACATGGTAGTTTTTGGCAACAGGGACTTGATTTCAGGTCCTCAACATACAATAGCCAACGCAGTTTTCACTCTGATTAGCTATAGTTGCCCATGCAGGAGACTGCTGGGATAAGTGATCTCTTTCTTGACTCTCCCTCCCTTCACCTCAGGGTGGCCTGACAGAAAATTAAACAAGCTCTCCCACAGTTATTTATCAGGAAAAGCAGGATCCTTTCCATGGCCACCACAGAGAGGCAATTGTTTCTCCTTGCCTGACTCTCCTCAGAGCTCTGCATTCACATGCACCTTTCCAAATCACTTAGCAACTTAGCAAACCACCAGTGCGCTGCATGTGGTCACCTGCTAAGCAGGAGGGAGAATGAAGCAACTCATCTTCACTCCCGCTGACCAACAGCCTAGGCTCACCAGTCGCAGAGGAGTCCCCCACAGCATCAGACCCACTCAACCAAGGTGTCTCTCTGCAATGGCTGTTGACAACAGCTGTTCTCTTTTATTTTCCAGCCTTTTTTCCAAGAAGTGTTTGTATCTCAGCTAAGCTATAAAACTGAAATCCTGCGGCTGCGCATTTCCTCCCACACCCTAAACCAAAGCAGAGGCAAGTCCCCACAGTGGAGCTTCCACAGTCGCTGCAGTTTGATGGCCTTCAGCTGCTTTGGTGGAGGGCAGTACCAGCACAGGGGCACCCTGGGCACTTCTGCACCCTGCATCTAGGTGACTAATCTGAAGCAGCAAAAGGCAGTCCCCACCTGCTCTGACACTGTGCACATCTCTGCACCCCTCAGGTGAGGTACGCACTCACTGACCACCAGGGTAACCTCCAGGCTGAAACCTTCACTCCACCATACATACCTGGACATGCTCTTGCTTGCAACCTTTTCTCAGTCACTTTGACTAGAGTTTTATAGGGCCACAATCCTTGGATTTATCAATATTTTCCACATCAACTTGAAAAGCTGACAGGACTACAGCCTCGTTACCAATATTACTATTTGGCAGCCTGAAGAGGGTTTTCTGCAAAGACACCTCATCTGTTTGCATACAGAAGGTTCATCACTGAAGACCATTCAGGAAAGCCACCTCCTCCTTCCACACAACACAGTTCACATCTGGAGTCCCCTTCATCCTCCTCTGAATCTCAACGAGAGCAAAGTGTGACAAGCAAACATGCTGCTGCTCGTAGTGCTTGTGGCCACAGCCTCTTGGTCTTGTAAGTACATCCTTATCTTCCTACCTTTCCTCATAGGCACCCATGGCTTTGCTAATAGGCATCTTTCCAAATCCCTGAATTCCAGCTAGTGACATAATTTCTCCTTTTCTCTTTCCTAGATGGATTTGCACAGGAAATTCCCATGCAGACCCCTATATCCATCACCAAGTTCCGAAAAAGTGCACGGATGACATGTGAAATTCAAACATTAGACACAGATTTTGATGGCATCGTCATACACTGGTATAAGCAGAAGGAGGGAGAAGCTCCAGAGAGGCTCCTGTTCTTTTCAGGAGGCAAAGTTGCCACTGAAAATTACTTTCAAGCAAACAGATACCTGGTTGAAAGAATTTCTGTCCAAAAGCAGTGTGTTCTTACAATAAAAGATGTCATTCCAGATGATGCTGCTACTTACTACTGTGCCTACTGGGATCCTCACTATGATAGAAACGCAAAGATCATCAAGGCAAAAAAAACACCCGCAACATCTGAACCACAAGGTTGTAACTGTGCACTCCACCAGTCTTCTCACTCCATCTCAGTGAGCTGCTGAAAGGCCCAGCCTTTTTCTGCTACTCCAAAAGAGCAGGTAACCCTACATAAATGTCCTTCTCAAAGTCTGGTTTATCATTAGCACTCCTATCTTCAACACACATCTACTATTTTAAAGGTCAAAGGAAGTCTTCACTGCCTCAAGACTCAGCAAATAAATACTGGATACACACCTGCTCCTTTGGTTTACACAGCCATGGCATAATGGTGGTCTTTAGGGGAGCAAACAGAGAAGCAGTGATCTTCCAGTCCAGCCACTTTTCTCCCATAGGAAAGAGTAGGCAGAAAATAAATATAGTGTGCTGAAGGAAGTACCTTGGTGGTGGGAATGATATGCTTGCCATTGCCTAGCACTTTTGAGAAAAAGTTTCCCCCTGTAATCTTCCCTGCTGTACATGTAAGCAACTGCAAACTGTTGGAAAAACTGTAAGCCCTGTCTACGCTAATTTGGTTACCACAAAGTTCCACACAGACCAATTTAAATTAGAGATTTACGGTCTCTTATCTACCACAGCTGATGATGTACTGCTAATAACCACCCTCTTCCTCCATTTCATGTTAAGACAAATAGAATTGACATGGTTTAGGAATGGTATTCCCCAATTTAGTGTTCACACTGAATCACTCCAAACCTTGCGTCGCTCCATCACTCCCAGTTCCCCTTCCCCTTCCCACCTGCAGTGAGCTAGAGACGAGAACTGAAGGCACAAAAGGAAAAGATCATGGTTTGACATAAGAACAACTTACTGGAAACAGCAATGAGATAAGAAAAGGAACAGTAACAGCAACAATACTAATGACAGTGTACGAGAAAGAGGCAGATGATTCATACGCGAGAACTCACCAGATGGAGCCATGTAAAACATAAACCATTGCCATGCTACCCAGACCAAAAGAGACCCCCTTTTCCCCTGCCCCCAGCAGTGACATAAGGTGGTGCAGAATACAGGTGGCCCTCCTGACTACTGCAAAAATTAACCCTGTCTTGGCTGAAACCAGGATATTATCCGTTCCTTATTCTATACCATCTACATCATACTCAGATCTTACACCTTCCAGCTACGTACATATATACGCATATCTATATATATACAAAAGAGTGAGTATCATTTCTATAGTCAATGGTCATCCCTCCAAGATGTCTGTTGAGTTCATTTAGTCCATGACTGTGGATTCTATCTGTCCTAGGTGAATTCCAGGGCAGGAGGGCTGGTGTGCTGTTGGGTGGTTGCAAGCTGCATCAGGAGATAATTACTGTCTATCTGGAGCACTCCACGCTTGTTGCCCGTGGTTGTTTATGGCATACAGTGGCAGTGTCATTCAGCAACCAATATTATACAATTCAACATTACAGACTGTTCTTACCCAAAAATCAAATCCCCTTGAGGAACAAATCGCATTTCCCCATCCCTCTGCATTACCCACCACGTGGACCCAGGTCCTTTAGGAAAAACAATGCCATGGATGGCTTTGCCTTTGCTTGAGGCAGGACTAATCCAAACTGTCTTCCCTAACACATATTCCTCATATGCACCATGGGGACTTTATTCCCTTCTCTGGTATGTGGAGGCTTTGATGGGGCAGGGCCACCTCAATTAGTAGAGCCTCTAGTGTTAACTAACTAGGTGGCCTCTGCTAAATGTAGATCCCAATGTTTGAAGGTCCCACCACCTACTGCTTTTTAATAGTCCATTGTACCGTTCAATATTCCCAGAGGCTGGTGCATGACAGACAACACGATACACTCAGTCAATACTGTGCTCTCTGGCCCAGCTGTTGATGAGGCCATTTTTAAAATGAGTCACACTGTCTGACTCAATTCTTCCTGGGGTGTCATGTCGCCACAGGACTTCCTTTTCAAGGCCCAAGATGGTGGTCTGGGTGGTGGTGTGAGGCACAGGGTACATCTCCAGCCATCCAGTGGTTGCTTCCACCATTGTAAGAATATAGCACTTGCCTTGGTGGGTTTGCAGGAGTGTCATGCAATCAATCTGCCAGGCCTCCTCACATTTATATTTCAACCATGGTTCCCCATACCACAGAGGTTTTACCCTCTTGGCCTGCTTGATTGCAGGGCACATTTCCCATCTGTGGATAATCTGGAAGATAACGTCCATGATTAAGTACACCCCTTGGTCAAGAACACATCTGTATGCTGCATCTCCTCCCTGATGACCTGAGGTGTCATGGGCCCACTAAGCTAGCAATAACTAATCCTTGCCAGTCCAGATCCATCTGAAACACTTTAATTTTGGCAGCCCATTCCACCTGCCCATTGCGGCCAACTCTTGGGCACTTGTGCATGTAACATGATGTAGTTCTACAACCAGCTTCTCTACCCAGCCAGTGATGTCTTGTCACAGTTCAGCAGCCCAGATGCGTTCACCTCTGCACTGCCAATTGCTCTTTTTCCACTCCATCCACCCCCACAGAGCATCTGCTACAATCCATGAGTCAGGGTACAGGTAGAACACTGGCCATTTCTCTCGTTCAGTGATATCTAAACCCAGCTACACGGTTTTCAGCTCTGCAATCTGACTTGATCCACCTTGTCCCTCAACAACTTCCGCGACTCACCATGTAGGACTCCATACAGCAGCTTTCCATTTTCAGTGTATCCCTACAATAAGCAGGAGCCATCAGGAAAGAGAAGGTATCACTTTTCATTTTCTGGTAGCTGATTATATGGTGGGGCCTCTTCCTCCTCTTCTGCTTAAACTTCCTTTGCTATGTTGCCCCACACGATAATGTCACCAATGTATTGCAGGTATTCTGCAGCCTCACTGTTTTCTAGTACAGTCTGGCTCAGTCCATGGCAAATAGTGGGGCTGTGTTTCCACCCCTGGGGCAGTCCATTCCAGGTGTACTGCACAACCCTCCAGGTGAAAGCAAACTGTGGCCCACACACTGCTGCCAGAGGAATGGAGAAAAATGTATTAGAAATGTCCATGGTGGCATCACTTTGCTTCCTTGGACTCCAGTCCATATGGCAGTTCCAGCCTGTCCGTCACAGCAGCACTCAGTGGTGGTGTGACTTCGTTCAGGACATGATAGTCCACTGTCAGTCTCCACTCTCCATTGGACTTACACACTGGCCATATGGGGCTATTAAAGTGTGAGCGAGTCTTACTGACCACTCCCTGGCTCTCCAGTTCATGAATCATCTCATGGATGGGGGTCACGGAGTACTGGTTGGTGTGGTATTGTTGACACTGTGCTGTTGTGGTAGTGATCGGTACCTGTTATTCTTTCACCCTCAGCAGTCTCACAGCAGAAGGGTCCTCTGAGAGACCAGGCAAGGTATTCAGTTGTCTAATTTCCTGTCTCCACAGCAGCTATAACAAAAGCCCAACAATTCCCTCTTGGTTCCTCAAAATACTCTCTCCTGAGGTAATCTATGCCAAGGACACACAGGGTCTCTGGGCCAATCAGAATGGGGTGTTTCTGCCATTCATTCACAAACAGGCTCACCTCAGCTTCCAGTACTGTCAGCTGTTGGGATCCCCCTGTCACCCCAGTAACAGGTAGATTCTGGCCCTACAGATCTTGATGGCATCAGGGTACATTCTGTGCCAGTGTCAACTAAAGCCTCATACTCTTGTGCTGGGCCATCAGATTCACACAGTCCAATAGATCTGATTGTCCCTTTCCTCCACCTGGCTAAAGGCCCCTCTAATTCTGGTCATGGTATTCATTGCTTGTAAACATGAACTGGAGGTCCCCTCAAGAGGATCAGAAGTAACATCACCCCTCCTGTTTTGTCTGAGGACTTGCCCACTGTAAACTGGAGGGGCATTTATCCTTGAGGAATTTCCTGCAGAGGTTTTCCTGGGTACAGAGGAAAAAAAGAGGGGTGGAGTTTCTAACACTGTTTAATTCCATACCATTCACATCATGGTGGGAGCTTGGTGTCAGCAGAAAATGCTGAGCCATTGGAAGCTGGAAGCAGCCAATCTTACCTCAGCCATGGGAAAGAATATTCTGTTCCCTTAATCACATGGCCATCGGAAACTCAAAAAGGGTAAATGCTCCTACTGCCACAGCTGCTGCTACTGTTGCTGTTAGTTCTACAGCTGCCAAGAACCCCACCGCAAGCTGCCGTGCCCACTGGGACCACCACTGCCCTGGGGAAAGGGAGACCCCTGCACTGGGACCACTGCTGCAACTGATGGAGCCAGTGTTTTTCAGCAGCACAGCTCCTGTTCAGACTAACTAGCTTCCCATGTGCCCCAGTGCATGGCAGGAGGGGCCAGGTCCCACTTTCTTCTTTGTCTTAGGTTGTGTTGGGTTGTCCTGACACGTCAGGACCAGCCTAGGGCTCGGAGAGACGAACCAGCACGCCTGGAAAAACCCCTCGGTTCATGTTCCCTCTACACAAATATGCACTGGTTTACCCCGGCTTCCCTTCCCC
>VZTI01004260.1:218752-244530 GCA_013397865.1 Struthidea cinerea
CTCGTTCCCCCCGCTTCCCCCCCCCCCCCCCCCCCGCAGTGCCAAGGGTTATGTGCTGGCCCCGGGTTCCTTCCCTTCCCATTGGATGTCGCTGTAAGCCCCTCCCCCGTTCCCCGGGTCCCTTAAAACAAGCCAGCGCAGCTGCCCAAGGGATAAGCTGCTGCGACCAAATAATAAACCCCTGTGCTGCCCGCAGCGTCTCCGCTCTCGCCTTCCTTTGTTCTCGGGGTCCAGGGGGGTCCAAACCGGAGTCCCTGTGGATGTAGTTGCATCGCTTGGAGAGCCAGCTGCCAGCGAGTGCAAATCGCGGCAGGCACGGACCGGCTCAAGTGGTGATCGCAGGCGCGTTGCTGAGCTGCCACGGGATCTCATCTCCGTGCTAGCCAGCCCCACCCAGCCAGCCAAACAAACAAGGTTGTGCAGGGCCTTGGTTGGTGAACAACTTTCTGTACGTAAATCACCTGTGTTTTGTGTACTTGAATAGAGTTACTATTCATTTTTCTTATTTCATTCATGTTTTTTCTCAAGTAAATGGTTCTTAACTCAGAATCTCTGCTTTTAGTCTCTCACTAGGAGGCAGTTGGGGGAGAAAAGAGAAGTTTAAATGGGGTTTACTTTTCCAGCTGTTTTTTTAAACCAACACACTCATGTACTTGTGCTGCTAGGGCAGAGGTGCTTCCTCATGTCCTCTCTGTGGCAACACAGGTAAAACCACCTCAAGGTTACCTCGTGGTATGTACCCCTCTCTCCAGCACGGCGGTGCATGCTCCCAATAGCAGAGACTGTGGTCCATACTGGTGAGACATAAGACATTTCCTCTCTAACATGCTTGAATCTTTCAAGTCTGTCCACAGTCTTGGGCAGTGTTTCCACAGCCAAGGCACAGGTTGGTAGGGAGGAAAAAAGATGAACATATTGTCAGAGTCGGGTAATCACCTGAAGCAGTGTTTCTTCTCCTTCTTTCATTGACATCAATGAAAAGGATGCCAAAGGGTTGGTGTACAATGATGGTGAGCTCAAAACAAACTTCTGCCACATGGATCAGGTACACTGGACAGGGGACTGCTTGTTATTTGAATCCCTACAGATTACCTTCAGCACAGCTAATTCGCTCAGGTACTGGATACCTTTTTCCATGGCATCCCACCTACTTGGGTGCCCTATTAGATCATCCTTGAGAGGAAGAAAGAATCCTTTCCTTCACGCTTGACAGGAGTCACCTCCAGAGACTGAAAGTTTCTGTCCTCTTCCCAATCCCCTTGTCAATGCCCAGATCCCAGGACAGGGATGTCAGTTGCTTGGCTTCACTACCATCTACTTTCATATTGTGGGCCACGATTTCCCAGCATTGGAGCAGGCAGGTCACCAGGGACTCTCCTGACTGGCAGCTGAAATCTTTTTGCACATCTCACAGCTCACCTGGGGTAGGGATGAGGTGTTTATCTCCGGCCTTGCCTCTTCTTCCCGTTGTAAGAGCCCTATTCTTCTTCATCCCTCACTAAACAAACTGATTCTGTCTTGGATTTCTTCTTCTGTACGGGGGCAACTTTTACCAGCATGGGTTGTTCCTTTCATTCAGCTGCAGTTTGAGTGGCCACAGTGCCTGTTGGTCTGTTTTCCTCCTCTGCCCCCTGAGGGTGCTGTCTAGTATTGAACTGTGTCCAGTAAAAAGTAGGCAGGGCACACTGCAGTAAGTTACACCTCTGCCCGGGTCGTGTAGATGTTCAGGGGTGAACTCCCAAAACACTGGAGCAGAATAATTCTTCAAAAGCTGGCCCATTTTCTCCTACATTCCATGGCACTCATGACTATCCACCCTCAAGTTACATCTCTGAATAACCTCCCCATATATCTCTGTCCTGACAGAGAGAGGAGACCTAGCAGACCTAGCAACGAGAACACGCTTTCCTTAACACCCAAGGGAAATTCAAAATTCTCAAAAGCTGTTGTAACAGGCCTGAAGCAGGAAAAAGGGGTGAAAATCTTGGGCAGATCATCCTCTCCTTTTTCTTCCACAAACAGGGTACGATTATTGTCTTAGGTTACAATGTAAGATGTAACCATGTAACCAAAAGTACGTATTCTATCACCATCTGTTAAAACCAGGTGGGGCAGTGCTCTTTGTCTCTTCCAGGACACATCCCTGATAACTCCCTCCAGAGGGATATCTTCTGTTAATGGGCCATCAAGGACCCGCTGCCTGAGTCATAGAATTACATCATCCCTCTCTGAGATGCTCCGCCCAGGGGGAGGAACCAAGCAGTCCCACCTGGATATAACCTGGGGTTTGAAACAGCACAAGCAGCCCTACCTACTGGATTCCCAGAGGACAAGAGCTACTACTGGACCTTCAGGTGAAGACCAGACCCTTCTACAGGATCACTGCTTCAACACAACCACTTCATGTGGACTGCTACCACCACCCTGACTAACAGGGTATCAGGTTGTATCCTGACTCTGTCAGCGTTTTTGTAGTATTGCATTTATTTTAATTTTCCTATTAAATTATTATTTTGACTTGCAATCTCCTACTGGTTTGTTTTCAAGCTAGTACAATTATTAATAGACTCCCAAAGGTTCCGCCCAAGGTAAGGGTAGGAGAGCAACACTGAATGCAAATCCCCCATTGCCGTTGATGTCATGTCATTAGCTGATACCTGCCAGTACATCAACAAAGCAACCCTGATCCTTCTCTCTGCTCTGAAAAAGAGCACTGCAAGGAGCACATACAGGAATATATACAGGGTTAGGTACCACAACCACATGAATAGATCAAGCAAAATTGTAACCAGTGGCTCCATATTTAATATAAGAAACTCCTGGATCGAATTTGTTTTCAACCGACTCCAGACAGACCTGTTGTTTTCTCAACATTTCATACTCCATTTGGACACCAAATAAGGCTGCATGGTTTAGGAATGGTATTCCCCACTGTAGCGCTCTCACTGAAATTCTTCAAACCATGTTATGCTTGCTTGCTCCCCCTCCTCCCTTGTGGAGGGCTGGAGAGGAGAATTGAAGGTACAAAAGGCAGAAATCATGGATTGAGATATGAACAACTTACTGGAAACAACGAGATAAGAAAGCAAACAATAACAGCAACAAATAATGAAGTGTGCAACATACAATACAATTCCCACATGATTGCTTGGAACTGGCATTAGCTGACTGCTCCCTCTGGTCCAGAACCAGCATTATCCAACTGCTCACTCCACCACACGTACTTGACCAGAAGGAACCCCTTCTCCACCGGAAGAGACTCCCTTCCCCCACACCCCGCAATAAGGTGAGGTGGTGTAGAATAATTTGCGTGTCCTAGCCACGCACTCTCCTGTCTACTGCAAAAATTAACCCTGTCTGGCCAGAACCCAGACAAGTGGTTTCATTCACTGCGTGTGTAAGGGCATGGCAGGACAAGCACCAGTCAGCATCATTCTGTCTATATCACTCCTGCCCTTGATTTGTGGTCGTGATTAGGATGTTTCTGTCCAGAAGACTACAAAGTAGACCACTGGGTTTTTTGCACCTACTTCAGCAGAAAGACCTTCACCCTCTAGTTCCTCCCTCTAGCCACAAATAGTAATTTCTCGACATAATTTTGCAGTCAGTATGCTACAAGAGATCTCAGAAGTACTCTAACTCAATTTATTTTAAATGCCAAACTAAGCACGCAGGCTGTTTGATTGACAGTAGTGGTGACTCCTCTGATGTTATCTTGGGCTGTTTTATAAGAAAAATCTGCGCAAGGAAAAGCCTCCTTCTCCCACCAGCTAGTATATAAAAAGCTGCCAGTGAGCTGCTGTAGCAAAGCCTGGAGTGATTCCAAGAGATGGACAGGCAATAACCATGTACTTGGAGCAAGAAAATGCAACCTGCAGCACACAGACACCTTCACAATGCTTTTGGTGCTGGCTCTCCCTCCTTTCCCTCTTCTGTGTTCAGACAATGAGAAATTAACTCCATGCTAGTGTACTTGATGTCATATAATTGCAGGTGTACACCATTAGGAAAGAGCAAGATTTTCACCTGAAGGTATGTAGTTTTTTAAATTCAGAACTCTGTGTTCTTATTTGTTGTCAAAAATTAGAGAAAAACCATCATCAAATTCTAAGACATTAAGTGGAGGGGTTATCTAACAAATTTGTACCACTTCAGGAAACAGATCTTCTCTGAAGGACATTAGCTATCGGCTGAACATCAAGATGCACATCTGAAATTCCCGACAACTTCCCAGCAGCCAAGAACCAGGCCATCATGCAGACTCCCAGGGATGATTGAGAAAAATTGGGATTTTCTTCATCAGTGGTATATCAAGAGAGCATGCCATCTTATTGCAAAGTCAAAACGTAGTGTGTAGCACCTGGATTAAATACTTTGGCATGGGAACAAAGCTAATTGTCTCTGGTAAGTACCATTATCATTGAAATTATTTTCACAGAGTCATTCAGGTTCTCAGATAATCAAGAACGAAAGACTGTGAGGAAAATTAATTTCTCCCTGATAAATCATATTTTGCTTGTGAACTGTGCATGGTGCCCCAGTTGGGTAGGTAGATCATCAATAAATATATTAATCTCGTGAATAGAGATTGCCTCTAGAACAAATGCTGAATACTTATAAAGGAATGGAAAAATGAGAAGGGGTAAAAAATTTAAATATTGGGATGGCTTCATCCTGTTCTAGGAAACAAAAGTGAACTTCTTGAAAGTTTACTCCCAGAACAGCATGTGAGAAATGAAAAAATTTCTTATTGAGAGAAGTGCTCTGGTCTAAATTGATTGGGAAGAAAAATTCCCTGACTGTAATAAATTTCTAGTTCCTGGCCCTACTGAAAGTAACTGGTTTGCTTTTGCATTTGTATTATTTTTAATTGTGGTGAAGCTATGAAATCAATAGGATGAATGCTGTTTTCAGTATAAAGTATATAGCAATGCCTACACTATGTTACTCAGAAACTACATGACATTATCAAGGTGGCTATAATTAAGTCAAATTGCAAACTGCTGAGGAGAGTTACAGAGAAATTTAAAATGTTTTCTATCCATGCCTCTGACCAAAAATTTTCAGAATTTTTTACTCACTACAAAAATTAAAGTATTTCTAGAAATGACACTCTAGTCAATGTTGAAAATTCAGCTATAGCACTCAGTCAGATTTATCGCCAGCCTCTAAATCAGAGAGAGTTTTTCTGTAGCCTATGCAAGAAAAGTGCAGTGCAGGAGATATTGCTAAGCATTATCAGACTGTGGGATCCTGATATCAAAATATTTGGAAGTGGAACTGAACTTAAAGTTTCAGGTAAGTACAAAATGTAAAACTTGACTACTTCTCAAATGCTTTTCAACACAGCTAAATATTGGCTGTCATGAAGTGCTCTGCTATTTTAATTCTCTCTAATTCTAACTGTTCTGAAAATCCTGTTTTGCAGGATTTCCCCGTTAAACAGCATTTCCATTTGCAGAACACAATGTAATTGTTCTGTATTTATGCATGAAATGGGGGAAACACAACAGCTCTTGCAGCACAGATCTGTAACTTATCCCATTATTATTTTCTATGTAAAAATGAATTTAAATGTGGCAAAGAAAGCACTTGGAGAACAGAAAGATGTTTTTTGTCTCTAAATGTGCACATTTGACCTTTGTGATATTCCTAATTCATTCTGAAAGTACTATGTCCAACCTCTGTGTTACACATATTCTTTGAAAAGCAAAGAATCTTCTGCAGAAGAGAAGGCTTTGGGGTCACCTAATTGCTCCCTTCCAGTACCTGAAGGGAGCCTACAAGAAAGATGGAGAGAGACTTTTTTACAAGAGCATGTAGTCACAGGACAAGGGGGAATGGCTTCACACTGAAAGAGAGTAGGGTTAGATTAGATTTTAGGAAGAAATTCTTTACTGTGAAGGTGGTGGGTCTGTATCTGACTATACCAAATGAAAGAGTTATGAGATATGCCCAGAACAGTAAATTGCACCTTTTAAGATAGGCATAGTTGAAAGGCTGTTCTCTCTTCCTAGCTTTTGCAGAAACTGCTTATTAACAGTTATTACTACTATTCAAAATATTTTGCTTCAAGTAAACCCTAGGTGCTGTGATACTTGCCTGTAATTTGGCTCCGCTAAGCATCTGAGATGGAAAAAGTTTGCCTAATTTTGACCAGCTGAAAATGGTGTATCTTGTTAGTGGGAGTTTTGATTCCAATCGATGCAGTTTTGCTTCCTGTTACTGATAACGAAAATATTGGTCAATAGTCTCATGCTCTCAGATCTCTTCATAATGTTCACCAGTTCTAGGTCTGATCTTACGTGGGTGTATAAGGAGCAAATTACTTCGCCAACATCTGATCAAATAGATCTTATGGCAATGCTGCCTGTTTCCAGAAAGCCGAGATGGAGAAAAAGTGCTCCATCTGAACTGTCCACCTAAACTTTCAGAAGACACAAATTAGTTGAGAGGAATCCTGTCCATGTAACAACATATATGCCCTCCAAAAATTCCACATTTTTTCCATTCTTTTTTTAACTTTAATTTATTTTAGGTGACTGCTCCTTTTTTACTATCCTAGGGTCTAAAAATTGATTATATAGCAAACCTGATTTTCTTTAAAGGAGTACTATTTACCCGTGCAAACACAACTGAGCTGCACAGATATTGTAAAGGCTTTATTCACTGTGATTGGTTATTACAACAAGGTGTTTGGCTCAGGTACAAAACTCATTGTCTCAGGTAAGTTTTATGTTGTATATATATTGTTCATACGATAAGCTATAGGAGCTTGGAGTGGTCATATAGATGAGTATTACACTGTCTCAGAGGGCACTCAGCCCACTTAGAGCCTCAGTCAGCACCGTTCCTTGTGCAGGAATTTTCCTCCCCAGCTCGCCATTCCTATGTTGAGCCTTGTGGTATTTGTAATGCAGTGGTTTAGGATCACAAACATGTCTAAAAAGGAGCTATTTCGAGCCACTTTTGATCATAGTTCTCCTAGAAATCTGGTGGAAAATGGTCTGTAATAGTTTTCAGAGACCTCATTCTTTCCTCCAGCTGTACAGAAGGAATTAGTAGGGAATCAAGCAGCTGAGAATTAAGCATAAAAAAAGAACACCTCTTTCTAATACAGATACAAAGATCAGTATGCAATGGTCATTGCAAAAAATCTTCTTTAATTAGGCTAGTAAAAGTGAAATAACTTGTTCATAATTATTTTGTCCCATACACAATACTTTGGCAATAGAAATAAATGAGTACCTCCAAATGTTCTTCTCATTGCTTTGTAACTGCTTAACAAATAAATTAATTGTTCAGTATTAATTATGGTGAATTACTGCTTCATAATTGCTTAAGGAAGAAGTGATCCTTTTTTTGCCTTTCTTGCAGAGACATTTGTTTTAATAGAAAGTGGAAGACAAAAATATTTTTTCCCACTACATGTGCTTTAAATGCCATAATCCTGAGTGAACAACTATACAAATACAAGGCAGAGGAGCTATTGCTACCAAGTGTTTCAAGCCTGGTTAATACATAAACCTATATTAACATATCAAGCAAAGATTGGTTTTAATGATTTATGCAGAAGGACTAAGTAAATCATACCTATAACTGAATGGAAATATCTGTGGCATGATAAGTGTGTTGTTTTTAGTGAAAACCCTTACCTACCTAATCAGGTAGTTGCCATGCTTTTCCTATCTGCAGTTTAAAATAAATTCTTTTCAAGCATCACTCTTAATTCTGTAGGATTTTTTCTTTTTGAGGCCAAGGCTTTTGACTCATTAATAGAGTAAAAGGGCTGCAGTTACTTCACATTTAAGAACTTAAGATCATTAAGAAATGGAGAAAACCAGGTCTTAGGATAAGGGTCTTTCTGAATAGCAGGATTAACTGAGATTGAATCCAAATATTCTACATTCACGTAGCCAAATCAAGAGAATCTTATTGTTCGTATTATAGTTGTTAAACCTGGTACTTTTCCAGCCAAAATCATAGAATTGTAGAATGGCTTGGGTTGAAAAAGACCTTAAAGATCATCTACCCCAATGACCTCATGACCTAAAGATCTTCTTCAAACCCCAGTGCTGTGGCCAAGGACACTTTCCACTAGATGAGATTACTCAGAGCTCCATCCGACCTGGCCTTAAACCCTTCCAGGGATGGGGCATTCACAGCTTTTCTGTACTCTCTATTCCAGTGCCTCACCACCTTCGCAGTAAAGAATTTCTTCCTAAAATTTAATCTAACCCTACTCTCTTTCAGTGTGAAGCCATTCCCCCTTGTCCTGTGACTACATGCTCTTGTAAAAAAGTCTCTCTCCATCTTTCTTGCAGGCTCCCTTCAGGTACTGGAAGGGAGCAATTAGGTGACCCAAAAGCCCTCTCTTCTCCATGCTGAACAGCCCCAGTTCTCGCAGCCTTTCCCCATAGGAGAGGTGCTCCCTCCCTCTGATCAACTTGCTGGCCTCCTCTGGACTTGCTCCAACAGGCCCATGTTCTTCCTGTGCTGGGGACCCCAGAGCTGGACTCAGCACTCCAGGTGGGGTCTCACCAGAGCAGAGTAGAGGGGCAGAATCCCCTCCCTTGCCCTGCTGCCCACGCTGCTTTTAATGCAGCCCAGACACATTTGGCCCTCTGGGCTGTGAGTGCACATGGCTGGGTCATGTCCAGCCTCTCACCCACCAGCACCCCCAGGTCCTCCTAGGCAGGGCTGCTCTCGATCTGTTCATCCCTCAGCCTGTGCTGATACTGGGGCTTGCCCCAACCCAGGTGCAGCACCTTGCACTTGGTCTTGTTAAACCTCATGAGATTCCCATGGACCCACTTCTTGAGCTTGCCCAGGTCCCTTTGTATGTCATCCCATCCTTCAGACAGCAGTTTCAGTAAAGGAATATACCAGTGTGGGAGGGTATTTGGTGTTTGGTTCTGGTACAAAACTCATCATCTCCAGAAAGTGTTTTCACAGTCTTATGTTTTAAAAAGTTTTGTAATGGGAAAGCTTCAGAAAGAAGGCTGACAGCTCTTTAGGGTATCTGGAAAGGCTCACCATAGGTCAGGACTATACTGTATTGTTACCAGCTATAATCCCTGAAGTCGCTATCAAGAAGGATAAGAATGCTATTTATGAGCTGAGTGGGCTGAGTGCCCTCAGCTCCCACTGGCTTGAAGTGGAACAGAGGAGCTTTGAGTGTCAGTAAAAAATTACTCCATTTTGTGGGATCATCCAAGTAGTGTGAATAAAAATTTCAGTTTAATAACTCAGTGACCTTATTTATAAATCTTATTTATAGATACTTATAAAGAAACTGTAGAGGAGTTTCATTAAGAAAACTTTTGACAGCTAATCTATATAAACGTATATTTCGAACTTAATTTTTTAATAGCTCATTGGTTATGAACCTAACTCCAGTATTTTGTTTGAACAATGTTTTGCAGCCTTGCTGCATTGTTACATGAGGGAAAAGACAAATGTTAGCTTAAGAAATATCTGCTCATACCGATATATTATGTGAAAAAGTAAGACCTATATACCTCTTAAAACCTGCCTTAGAAAACTGTTTAACAAGGTAAACCACAAAATTTTTCAATGTTTAACTAAATCAAAACTGACAGAGGAGTGCAAGTTCATTACTTTAAAATTCTTCAGAAAGAATCAGATAATTTACCCAGAAAAGCCAGTGTAAACTCTCTTGCTGACTTCAATGACTTTGCAGATCAACCTGAAAATACATCAAAACCTACAGCCAATTCTACAAGTTTTCAACCCTTTTTTTCAGAAACATGCATACAAATATTTTTTTCTCACATACAAACACACACACACACACATATATATGCAAAACTCAATTCTTTCAATTCTCCGCTGCCATCCGTTTACCCATATACGTACATGAGACTCTTCAATGCACGCACACAGCTGCAGTTATTCAAGCAATGTGTTTCCTCAGCATTGTGGTATGATTTAGGTGTTTCATGTAAGCTGTGCACCTAGGGTGTTTTTACAGTAAATGGAATGACATTGGCAATTCCAGAGGTGGAAATTATTCCATCATAACAGAAGTCTCTAAAATGAGCAGGATGAACTAGCAGCTGGAAGAAACTCTCTTGCCTCTCTATTTAGACTTGATAGCCTACGAGAATAATGTCAAACTAAGCTATTATATGCACTGAAATTAGTCAGAACAACTTACTGAGATTTGAAAATCTAAAAGAAACCTCTAAAATAGTCATGAAGCTTTGCAGAATGCAATGTCACTGGGACAAGAGCTACTTCATGGTCTTCTGAACATATATGACTGGAACAAATAAATAATTTTAGAAATTACTTTAGTCTTCCATCCTTGGGAGGACTGATGCAAAAAGAAGATAAAATTAGCTCCTAAATTAACGTTAGAGAACTATAAATTTGTCAGCAACTTTTTTTCTGGTACAACAGAGCTCGGTCCACATTGTCATTTTAATGACATCTCTAAAATGAAAGGTAGACACCCTTTTGAAGGTAGACAAGTCATCTTTCTTTTTAAACACCAAGTTTGAAATACTTCAAAGAGTCATTAAGTTGTTTTAGGGAAGATTTCTAGAACAGAATCTAGAAGATTTCTGTAGAACAGCCAGATCATTTAAAGAAAGGTGGAAGCTTTTTGGCAAACATGCATGTTTAAAGTGATGTATTTTCTCCCAATGCATTAAAGCTGCAGCACTCAATCACACCAGAACTTAAACCCCATGCATCTACTTGCACAAATTCAATGGCAGAGATTTACATAGGAATTTAAGGGAAGAAGTGGGATAAGGGAAAGCCTAAAATGTCTCTGCTGCCTTAAAAAAGTAGCATTAAGCAGTACTTTCTATGTAACAAAAGTCAGTTTTGAAAACTGTATCCAGCCTCTACTTGCAGTTAAACATAGACAAAAATGATTGCCTGTGAGCACTGCCTATGCACTCACTGCAGAAGATCATGTTTACCTAAATCAGACCCTTAAATTTACTATCCACTTAAATAATATCAAAATGTCATCTCAGTGTGGACAAAATCTGGATGATTTTGTCTCCTCCTAAACCAGAGAGGATCCAGACTTAATCCAGAGGCAAATGAAATGCAGATTACATAAAATTAGCTTGTGGAAACAGCTCACTTTTAATTTAAAATACATTCATGTATGTTGATACTGAGCATGTTTACCAAAGCACAACGCCTATGACAACTCTGGCTAGATATGCTGTTTAGATGTGAAAATCCAGCTATATCATGTTATCCAGCTATAGCATGTTCTTCTGCTTTAGTTTAGTTTTGGTTTTTCATTTTCAGATGTCTTAATTAATAATTTAAACAGATCTAATATGGCAGAATGGTATTGCCAACCTTTGGTGTCCAGGGCATTTTGTGATTCCATTTTCCTGTCTTGATAAAAATCCTCACCTGGCAAATACATGGAATGTCTTAAAAACAGAGCAATTATAAATCACTGTTGTCTTCCCTTCCCTCACCCCCTAAAAATATAATAAAATTAATATTGGCTTTTTAAAAATTGATAGATACAGCAGATGTTCATTATATAGCAGTGGGGACTTATACTGGGGACATAAGACTGCTAAGGTTTTAAAGGTAGGTGGTCTACGTTTAATATTCTGCGGACAAAATTTTAATGTACTTGTTTTTGCATAAATACTGTAAAATAATATTGAATTCTTCTTATTGAATAAATGAAGCTTGTTCAGGAAATATTGCTATTATTTAATAATTGTCATAGATTTGAACAGGCAGATACGCTTTCTGACAGCAGTACTGCTTGGAAGGTTGTAGGATATAGGCTCTTGTGTAGCCACCTGAAGATTTCTAACTCAGTTTCAAGTTTGATTAACAGTTATTTATATATTCAACAGTATTTCAGTTTCTTAATGTTTCTCAAAAGAACATTTACATTTGTTATGAGCATATTAACATTTGTTAATAAGGCAATTATTTTGTTGCTCTTCAGAATTTGTATTTTTGGCTGTGTATTTATTTGCTGTACACTACTGATCTTCCAACTCTCTGTTTTGTTGATTTTCTTCCTCCAATAATCCATCCAGAAAAAAGAAGTTCTCCACCGGCAAACTCTGAAATCCTGCAGAAAAAACACGAAAATCAGATAATATATGTTTGCCTTATTGAGAAATTCTACCCAGAAATTATCAGGGTGACATGGACTGATGATGAAAAGGAGGTAACAGACAATGTAGTAAAAGGTGATACTTGGCAGTCCACAAAAGAGGATAACTACTCAATTGCCAGCTGGTTAACTGTACCAGCAGAGAACAAAGACAAGAAATACTACTGCAAATATGAGCATGAAGAGGAAAAGGTTTCACTGCCAACACAAGGTATATTCTACATGTTAAAAATGTAATTTGATGTACTATTATAAACATCATTTTTCTTTACAATAAAATTAGAGTGGTATTTTCTATTACTGTTTCTGAAGACATCTGTGCCCCTAGGCACAATAGCTAAAATACACAACTGGAGAAACTACCAAAAGTTTTCCCAGGAAAAGTAACCCAGGCTCAAGTAAGAAAAAGTAACCCAGTCCTCAAATAAGCATTCCATTGTAACAGAAAAATAATAGTTGTTTTAAAAGTAGTGAACCTCATCAGTTGTAAACTAGCACAGCTCCAAAAGATCTGCACTGAAACATGTCTGTTACTTTCCATCTTACAGAAGCTTCTGAAAACAGTATTACCTCTCATAGCATACAAGTGTAAGTCCCTCTGACACCCCCTGACATTACTCACAGCTATAAAAAACTAAGGAGTTAAAAATGAGGTTACTGAGGATGTGGAACAAAGTTTAAAAATATTACTTACCCACAATCCAGAAATAGTAAGTTAATAGCCATGTATAAAAATAAGATTTTGTTTTTAATTGTGGAAAGATTGATTATGCAAAGCCAAATCTGAAAGACAATGCAACTTTAAAGAAAAAGTAACTTAGACTCAATGCAAATTGTTTAAATCATCTATAAGAAAAGTGGTCCAAATTGGTTTAGATTAATCTTCTCTCCATACCTACCTTTCCTTATCTTACTATAAATTAACCTAACTCAAATGAGTGAGAGCATGACCATAAAAAACAATTACATTTTAGCCTTCAAAATACATTTGGACAAAAATACACTTCAAGCTTATTCAGATGGGGGATGTATTTAGAGATGAAATAGGAATGTCTTTAATGTTTATATCAATGCATACAAACAACATAAACAAGAACAAATTCAAATTTGCTAGTTCAGGAACAAAAAGGATGTATTTTAGAGAAAAAACAGCACCAAGATTCCAAATAGGGAAATTTAAGATCATACAGTCCTCTGGATGATCAACAACCACAGCTGAACTGTTGAACAACCACTAACATATCAGCTGAAGTCTCTTCCAACGTAAATTATTCTGCATGTCTAATAACAGTGGGCAAATAGGCTTCAGCTTCTTCACTGACTAGGTCAGGTGGTCAAACTGACTCCCATTCCAAATAAAAGAGACTTTGCCAAGGAACAGCCTAATGGACACATTCCTGAAAGGGCAAAGAAACATCTCCCACTTACGGCAATAAATACTCAGCCACTTCTTCGAGCACTTCTCCTCTTCCAATTCTCTCTGCAAATGAATCCTACTTATGAATATCTGCTTTGCAGACTGATGTTAAGGCTCATTCTTTGTTATTTAATACTAACTTTCAATTTTCCCAGCCTTGTTCCTGTACAGCCTCTTTTTTCCTCTATTCCTCAATTCGTGTTTGTTAAAATTAAAGAAAAGCCTAATTGGGATATTTAAACTCTCTTTCCAGTCAATTCTGTGAAGACAGCTCCTCAAGAAGAGAACTGCAGAACAGTTTTTAATAGAGGTAATTTAATGTGTTAAAATGTGGGAAAGTGATGCAGTAGTTAGACATTGCTACATATGTTCTGAACATCACGAAAATTATCTTTCTTAGTAGTATACAGGAAATCTTTCAAGTCTGGGGTCTGGAACTGAAAAACACTTCAGCGCTACTCTGAACTAACTTCTTATAAGGGGCTCTCCTACCTTTATCAGGTAGCTTTATTAAGATGTTATGGATGCTGTTTGGGCTACTGGATTACTAGCCTGCATTAAGCACCACTTTTTTGAACACTTGGAGTAGTTAAATGCTAAACACTTCAGCTGATGCTACATCAGCCTAGCAATTACCCAGAACTTTGGAAAAAGGCATTTTTTTGGCTTGAATGGGATTTAGGAAGAATCATGAGCACTTATGTTCAAAAAAGCAACACAAGAGGATTCAAACAAACATCGTAGTAAGTGCTGGAAGCACTACCATTATGGTCTTGCCTTTACAAGGAATAATAACCCAGTGGCCCTGAGAGTCAGTTTAGTGCTAAGAAACCCGCTAGGTCTAGAACTCATTAGCAGTGCAAACCCATTTAAAGAACGGTCAGATATTGTCCGTATTTATGCCGTGCACTTGTGTCAATGTAATTGCAGCAGTAAACTGACTACATTGTTTCATTTCTTTCCAGTTTTTAGGAGGCTATACAATACTGACATTAAACAAGACTTTTCTGTCTTATATTTGTTACAGATCTGTTAATGCACAGGACAGCATATTTAGTATATATCATCCTTCTTCTGAAGAGCTCCATGTACTATCTTATCATACTCTTCTTCATCTACAGAATGTGGGCTTCAACCAAGTACCAAGGAAAGAAAGCGTAAATGCTGGTTTAAGAAAGGGCTACAAATTGATCTTCAATTTACTTTGCTATATGATTACCCAAATAGGCTCCCCTGCTCTCAGTGTTAGATGTAACAGGAAAAAAATATCCCGAAATAATTTTCTGGCATTAGTGCGTAAGGGCTCGTTTTGCTTTACTGCTAGTGTTTTTATATCAGTCTGGTTTTCCTAATTTTTTTCTGAATAGTAAATAAAGATAGGCAATAGGAATAATGCATTTTAATCCAAGTCTGTGTTGCAAAATGAAGTAGGTAGCCATGTCAAAAGTAGCTATGCATCCAGAAGCTTAGGGGTATAACAGGGCTTTTGACATATACAGCATGGATGTGTTTTGTCATTGCATTTAAGGCTTAATTAGGAGCATTCCTGTGCAGTAAATTCACAGGTATTGGTTCATTTTTACTTGCAGTGATTTGTTGCAACTCTCATGTATCCAACAAAGCAGGAATTAATTATTCTGAAGTGGTATGCTTTAAGAGACAATTAAACAAAACTTTAAAAAGCGAACAAAAGAATTTTGAATGAAGAAGTCAGATGAGAATAAAAGCAATTCTATGGTGCACATGTGAAGAAATTGAAGAAATCTCACCAGCACTGTGACAAGGTCTGAAAATCTGCACATTGTAATTTTAAAAAAAGAAAACAACCACAATGATCATGAAGATCACCTTGTTAAAAGACACCTTTTAAAACTGAGCAAAACCTCAAATGTGACTCTCTGAAAAAGTATTTTGACAAAGGAAGAAAAATTCTCAGAGACTTTAAACTCTTAATCTCCAAGTTCCACAACTCATTTCCTTTCAAATTTATGTGGAAAAATAGGAAGTAGACATATTGGGATAAATCATTTGCTTGGTTTTGGGCAAAACACTGCTCTAGGTTTTGGAGATATGCCCCTGCAGCATTTATGCTCACTGTGTTTGTAATGATGATGGCAATAAAAGCTTTCTTCCAGCTGTTTTTATGAGACCTGTGTTTGTTCTCCAGCATTTCCACAGCCTGTACAAAGATGTCTAGAAAACCTGATTAATTTCTCTGTTCATATAAATTTCTCAGGAAGTCAAAGGTCCTTAAAACATCACTTTTCTGCTTTTCAATGTGTTAAATAGGAACACTTTTACACAGCACAATAAATGTTAGTTTGTTACAACTTTTCTGCTATAAAACAGAAAGCTAAGCTTTGTAAAGCAGAGCTAAGCCAAGCCAAGGAGAAATGTTACAACAGGACTGTCTCCTAGGGCTCATGCCATTGTAAGGGAAGGAAAACATATGAGGCTGAGTTCTAACAACCACAGCTATTTTACTAATAGCATACCTTACAAACTATGTTAGAATCTGCATATTGAAGCAACTAATTACTGCCTTCAATGTCATGTTACTCTTCAATGTGAAGAAAGATGTGATTTCTAGTCTTCAGTAAAACTCTGTTTGAGAAATACCTGGGATCCCATGCTATTATTTGTTAAGATTTGGTTCCAATTAAGGTGAACTAAAACAGCTACAAAGGTATTTTTGGAATGCAGTAACTGTAGATTTCAGCAGCATCCTGGATTTTACCTGGCTATTATATGGATCTCCCCTACCTTTATCTCTGCTAGACAAATGCTTGACTGTGTAAAGGAACCAAGATCTCTCACTATATGATACCCAAATCTACTCTTTGTGTCTCCTACACGAAACTGAAAGATGTTGTCCATGCAGTTCAGAAAAACAGAGAGAAAACACAGCAAACCCCTTGCCTACATGCAACCCTAAACCATCACCTCTCAGTTTCAGGGGTTTTTCAAATGCTTGGTTGCCAGTTTTACACCTCACAACAGCTCACACGTCCCTGAAGTTTATTTATACAAACATATACTGTTCCTACTAAGATTTTAATTCTTATTTATTTAGCTCAAATAAGAGGAAAAGTGGATTTTTAAGGCTTCGGAGTGCTGGGGCATTTGTTTGCAGGAAGGTTTGGTTATTCAGTGGAAAAACCCTATAAACTGAACCAGTCACAACTGGTTCAGAGGAGGTGGGCTGCGATGAGAATGGGTGATTAGCTGAGGACAGTTAGACCACAGCCTTTTACCGCAGTAGGCTTCTAAACCATTTCCTTCTAATACAAATACGAAGTTAGAAAAACCACATGCCTAAGTTGCTTGTGGATATCACGGTGAAACTCACTGTTTGATACATGTTGGTCTAACTGCATGTTTGTGATATGTGGGGCTACTGCTGCCCCAGTAACTCAGGTGCTGCAGGGTGTCTGCAGGACTTGCAGTCCTAAGTGCAGGACAGAGTTAGATGTTATCTATCAAGTGTAAACTTCTGCTGTTGGGACTTTGCTAACACTTGAAAGACATGACTTCTCAAGTACATATCTTACCACAACTGATTTTCAGTGATTTCAAGCTTCTACAAGTATGAGCACTACTACAGCTGCTCTACTGTTACGGAGTTGCAGAATTAATGCAAATACTACAAAAATGTTTACGGACAATCTGGTGCTTCTAATGATAAGAAGATAGAACGCGATCAACTTTTGCCATAAAAGTACAAAGAAGTCATCAGCACAAATGAGTTTATTTGTGTAAAGGGATTTGCATATTCTTTATCATGTTAGAATGATTTTGTGTCCTATACAGTACAATTACTTACACATGCTTGAGAATAATGACTTCTCAACAATCAAAACAACCTACAACAGGTGATACAGAAACCCTCTCTCACATTCTTCTCACAGGTAGTTGTAAATGAGAAAGATCTACGTAAGGATCATTGCAGCCTGCCAGCAGCTAATATCTGTTGATACTAGGTACCAACGCTAATAAATTTTAAGAGCAATTCAATTTGTAGACTATACAGTTTGAGATTTTGAAACTGCTAGAGAACCAACATACACTTAGAAAGTGATGAGAAAACAAAAACTCTCAGAGGAACAGTTTAAGGAATTGTATTTCTACACCTTAGATAGTTACAGGGAAATGAATCAAATTACAATTAACAAGTACTTGTCAAGTTTTACCTAATGAGTCCAAACTGTTATTAAATATAGTTCCACGATAGATAATTTTCACTTCATTGCATTACCAGTCTCCTCATAAGGTACATGAGAGCACAGTTTCCAGTTATTTCCTAGTTCCTGAGATTAACCTCAGGAAATACTGAATACATTTTGGACAAGTATTTTCATACCACCAGGGAGACAACCTAATACACATATGTCAAGAAGATGCATCTTTGTGAGATACTGCAGCACATGGGAATTATTCTGTTTGTTTTCTAATTAATAAACTCTCTTAGCACCTCCACTAGCAAAACGCAACAACTTCTTCCAAATATTTTCTTTTACAGAAGTGTAGATGAATAAAAATGAGATTCAAACCAACACATACTGAAAATGGGGGGCTCAAAAGGAAAGGTGACCCACTGTTCCAAATGAACACCAGAAGATTTCAAACTAGAAGCTTCAGCTTCTAAAGAAAATTTCATTCTTATGCCAGTTGGAGCTTTGCCATGTGTGGAAAAGTGAATGCATGGGGCAAGATAATCCTGAAAATAAATGAAGCATTTCCCAAAGTGAGGAAATTATCTTTACACGGAACCAAAATGCACTACAAAAAGATACAGGTCTCTGCTGTGACAAAGTGCTCAGAGGCCTCCCCCAAAAAAGCTTAGATGGTCACAGGACCATGTGTGTCCAGAGATAGCTCCTGCAGCAGGCACTGCCTTGCAGGAAGGTGGCTTGATGAATGAGTAACTTCAGGGTCACTTCTCCTTTCCTCTTCCGGAATAGGACAACTAGCAATCATTTTGAGGCTCAGATTGTAAAATAACAGTAGGAATAAACTTTTTCCAGACCAATTTTGAACATGCTACTAGGAGAATGATGACTCAGCAACCAAGATTACATATCTAGTCCCTTCGCATTTAGTACCGTGCCTCTAAGTAAGTCTCTAACTTTTCATATTATTTAATGTAATTTCATTTCTCATACCCATAAAGGGTGCATGAACCAACACTTGACAGCTGCAGCAGACTAGCAGAAAGGAAGTGCTCAAGCTTTTACTGAGGTCCAAGCAGCAGCTTCCTGAATTCAAAACAATGCCAGTCACAGGCCTCTCGCCACCACACGGAATATGAGGCATGATACCTGAATTCACATACAACATTAACCTGGCTAAACTGTGATGGACAGCAGTTTGTTCAACTCACGTGTGTGAGTAGGGAAGAAAAGAAGGAGTAGAAGGAGGGAGAATCAGGAACATTCCTACCTTCAAGTACAGTTACATATATAGGAACAAAAGGAGAACATTTCCAAAATTAACATACAGTTTTTCAAAACTTTTTGGATCTTCAAGTTTTACTGCTACACCCACAGCAAAAGGCTGGACCTCATCTTAAAAATGTAAACAGCTTATGTGCTGCAGTTTCCATTTGCTTTTTTGGTGAAAGTACTGTTTCCACCAGGAGGCCTTATTACACTGGCAATCAGAACCAGATCACTGGTTATGTTTAACTAAAATACATATTTTTCCTTCTGAGTCATTAGTGTGCTTTAGTCTACAGTATTCCCAGGGATCATGCCACTGCATAAGATTTCAAGAATCTCCACACAGGAAAGACTGACTATACCTAGAGCCTCAGCATCCTGCCCAGTAAGTAGGTTATTTAATTCATGACACATGCTATGGTAACCCAAGTTTTTCCCCTTCTATTTTCTGTGTCAAAAACAGACCTTAATTTGCAGTGCACTGGTACTTGGTACTGCACAGTATTATACTCTTCATTGTCCTGGTGCCTCGCCACCACAAGGCGGAGCTTTAAGACCCTTACACCAAGACACTGCGAGGTTTCTTGCTGTTTTATCGAGTTCTAACTCCTCTTGAGAAAGCTTTTAACATCCATCTTGAATATACTCCAGTTCGTAGTAGGTACAGAGCATACCTGCTCATCTTCATACAAGCTTGCAAAATAAATGGAAGCAAAACCCTCCGTGCAAGGAAAAACACATAGAATGTGCACATGGGCTTACAAAGGCCATGAAAGGTTATGAATACTTCTGCCCCAGGGCTGGCTATTCTACTTCTGCAGGCCTCTACTTCTTGGGAAAAAAAATCTACTTCCTTCAGAAAGCTTTGGGAAAGGCCATTGTCTGAGCTCTGACACACTCATTTAGGCAAGTTTAAGGACAGAGCAACAGCCAGACAGCACATCCATTCTGAACGTGCTTTCTGAATGAAAGATCTGGCAGGAATAAAAATCCTTCCTTCAGTAAAGGTCTTCCAGTGAAATCCTGGGTCAGAAAGCAAAGGGCTGTCAGGTTTCAGGAGTCAGGTAACTAACATCTCCAACACTGTAGCAAGAGAGGCAGCTCAGACTCCTGGCCAGATTAGCTCTCCACAGGACTCAGACCAATAGTTCTGCTTTTCTTTCTACCCAACACCATTAAGAGTGATAAAAACCTTGGTGAATTATCAAAGTGAATTGTTGAGGAATGAGACAGTGCTGCCAAAAAAACCCACTCAGAAGCTGGTAATGCAGCAATTAAGCTGTGAAAAATACCAACTTTTATACCTCTAAAAGATGCCAAAGGATACATTTAGTGTCCAGTGGTTCCTCCAAAGCTGAGGGCACAACATTCCTGACTGCAGCTCACCAGTCTCTCCTACACAAAGAAGGGAAACCTAATCATGTATCACCTCCAACTAAGGACAGGACCATATTTGAAAGGGGCCACTTTTCTATTGTAGAGGTCCCACCTCTACAATACTTCACTGAAAGCTGTTCAAGCCATGTGTTCATCAAACACAGAACTGTTAAGGCCAGCTGCTCCTTTCTGCAATATGAGCTTTAATTTTAATTAACTCACAGCAAATTCCATAACCATTCCTGCCTTGAACCTCTGGGGAAAATATTGTCTGGTTACCCTACTACACCATGTCCCAGTAAATTCAATGGAGATTACTGTAGACACTGAAAAGCTTTGGTAGAGAAATTTTTCAGCTTTCTGCAGCATTCTGTGAAAACTCTGTGGTTGTCATGAAAGCTATGATAAACACTGCTATGGGTTTTTGTAAACTGGGTTTTTATCTGTGCACCTGGGATCTGTTTTTCAGAGTTATTATGGTACACAGTGAAATAATATTTTGAAGTAGGTGTTGTGAGCTTTGGCCAGTAGGACAGGGGGTGGCTGGTCAAAGAACCAATAACCTCCTGTCATCTTTGGGAACCAAGTTATATAAACCAAATTATAATTAATTAAATAACTACTTTCTTCCTGAACTTGGATTGTGTCGTTACTCTCCGTTCTCGGTACATCACAGCGACATGTTATTCTGGGTTTATCTGTGGATTATTCAAGACAAAGAAATAAGAAATTCAAGTCTGCAAATATAGAGACAAAGCACAGCCTTGGAACATGTGCAAAAGCAACTCGGCTGAATGTTTTCACCACAGGCATGTCAGAATACAGTTGATCTCCTACCTCTGCTCTGTAGATGGCTCTCTGGTACAATATTTACTACTGGGAGGGTGACTAGGGGAAGTAGAGACCATAGGTACCTGGGTTAGGTGCTCAGGATTTAGGTGCACAGCCCTGGAATAGAGTCCAAGTGCCTGTCCTATGTACTCCAGAAGGAAAATTGGTTGTCTGAGAGTGAGGTGTGACAAAGCCAGTGCTCAGAGCAAGGAGCTAACCTAAAAGAGGGCTTCCAGTTCCATTCCCTTACTTTCAGGCTGACACAGGAATTCTGTCCAGCATGACTCACACATTATGGAGCAGCCTCTCTGGAGAATGGGCTCTTTGGTCTTTCCTGTTCCTGACACTCTTTATTTCAGCATGGATGTCTGGTTGTGTTTTTCTTTCTGATGAGCCCTCCCCACATTTCTCATCTACCCAGAGAGCGCTCTCTGCTGAGAGGCAAGCAGGTAGCAAAGTCTGCTACAGGTAAATTATATTGTGTATAGGTGTCAAGGTTCTGGTCACTGGGAGCTGTAAGGGGCTCACGGTGAGGATGGGCTGGGGCTTCATCTCACAAAACCTTTTGTTCTCATGTTTGTCACTCTGCAATCACTTTGGACAAAGAGTCTTCTCTGCTTCAAGAAAAAATTTCATGCGTGTTAGAGGACTGCTCCAACACAAACAACAGATATAATGGACTTTCTACTACATTATTACCTGTTATGGGTTTAGGCTTTTTAGTGAATTTTCCCCATTGCCATCATGAAGAAGGGGGAGGGACCTCCTCGGGGATGGGTGGTCGGTGATTGAGTTAAAGGGAGGTGGCTGATAGCCCTGGCATACTAACGAAATCCTTTTGGCGAGGGGAATAGGTGTTCGGCAGGTTTTTTTAACTGGTGAAGTTTCTTCTCTTCTGTTCTGGGACCGGGAGCTGTCGCAGGTGTGCCGCCGGGAGCCGTGCAGTCTCCCCGGCTCTTCTTCTACGCAGCAGCTCAGCACTGCGGTCGAGTTCTACCTGCTCCCCTGCCTGTGCCCGCTGCTGGCGAGAGCATTCTTTCCCCCGGCGGACACAGACTTTTCAGCACCTGCCAGCACTGAGATCCACCGCCACCCGCGTCAGTCTGCAGTAACCTTTCTACAGAGGGAGCACCGCCTCCCCCCGTCCCGCGCCCGCCGGGCAGTCCCGGGCTGGCATCCCAGCGCCGGCTGCCGGCCGGGCTCACGCCCTGCGGCTTTGGCTTTGCCTCCCGCAGCGCCCCCGCCCTGCCGGCGGCGCTCATAACTACACCCAGAGGGAAAAAGTGCTCAGCGCGTTGGAAGCTTCTGTTATTGCGTTGTTGTTTGTTCTGTTCTGATCTCTGTATTTTCTAGTAAAGAACTGTTATTCCTTTCTCTACATTTATGTCTGAAATCCCCGTAATTTCAAAGTTATAACAATTTGGAGGGAGAAGTCTTCTTTCTATTCCAGAATGGTTTCTACCTTCCTTGGCAGACAACTGTCTTTCAAACCAAGATATTACCTTATGATAAACTGAGACACCCTAGATTCCACAGAATAAGTGCTCTTAATATGAAAAGAGCATGAACCTGCTCTATTTTAATACATTGCAGAGGGTACCTAAAATAGACTACAAGTATGATCACAAGTTAAATCCATAGAATTCTAACTGTAGACTCCTAATTCCAAATTGAAAAATACTCTAGCTGTGGCTTACTTATCAAGGGGGTAAACACAATCAGTTTTGCACCAGAAGGTGCTAGTATGTCACAATTCAGGGAGAGAGGTAGTCAGGCTCTGTAAACTATAATTTAAAGTGTTATTTACTAAAACTAACACTATAAAGAGAGTATATTATAGGCAATCTTATATTGTTTGAGATAGCAGGAATGCTGGGTGCTGTAGCTTTGAACAGGCCTTTGACCCACATGCAACATGCTGGACAGACCTTGTCAATAGGCAAGATTCTTCTTTTTTATTTGATCATTTGAGTTATAATTTTCTTATAAGACAATAGCTCTATTCATAAAGGATGTTCACGAAAGAATTTCTTGCTGTGTTTATAGATGAAACCACAGCCATGGAAGTGGCATAACCACTTCTACCAAGTGGGAGCTGCCTGCAAGCTACTCAGTTATGATGAGCTGGCTGAGTTGATCCTGCAGTCATGCAACCTGTGCAGCACACAGAGCCTGAGGCTGTTTCGTGTATGCAGCACAGGCCTGCACCTACTGAGGTTAAGGGTTATATGGACCACTAACTCCACAATGCACAGGAGTCTCTGGTCAGGATCATTACATTCCAGCTATTGATCCACATGGAGCTTACCTTTCCCTAAGATATTAGAGATTGTATGAAGAATATATGCACTTCTCAGGCTTCAAGTACAAGGCTCAATAGAGCAGAAGTGGCCTGTTCAAGATCACTAGCTCCTCAAATAAAATATCTTCTGCAAGGTTATCAACATCCTCTCCCAAACCATCAGTGACCTCCTGGCATAGCAAAAAACCTGCAACTATATTTGTCAAATCAATATTTTATATGGGTACAGTGCACTTTGCTAGATGCGCCCTTTACCCACTAACTGCCCCTTGTAACAATACACGATGAACAGAAACAACATCCACTCCATCCGGAGTTTGAATTTACCAACCATCGTCTACTGATATGCAAGTTATTTTTGGCACACTGGAAGGAAACCCTCTAAAGGGTAGGGCTGCATCTGCCTAGTGTTAGAGAGGCATGCCAAAAAACATGGAAGAATGGGCTGTTATTCATTGAGACTTTGTCTGGGGATCCATCACCTAAGGCAGAGAAAGTATAAGTATGATACTTAACATTTGCTAGAGGTCATACGGCAGTTTCCGGAGAAAGCCCAGCCTTGCTTTCTTGACAGTCCTAGGCATACCAACAGAAATAAGAAGCAGCAGCACACTCAATTTGAGAGAGCTTCCTATGCTTCAAGTAGGCTTCACACAAAGCTTGGTTTCTAGTCACAGGAAACAGTCATTGCAGGCACCTGGAGGGAAGAGCTCACCCTGTTTATATCCTTCTGATACTACAGAAGGGTACAACATCATGTTTACAGCCCCCACTGGAATTACTGATTCTCAGGGCAAGCCTGTAAGTTTTAGGTCAATAGTCATAACACTGTATTATGGAGGAATATTAGAAAACATTCAGCAGGCACTGTCTTCATCTGAACTGCAGAGACTAACACGGGAAACGCAAGCATAAGAGTGACTTCTGTTTACAAACTACAGAAAGGAAGGAGTCTCATGCCTCTTCACATGGGACAGGTGAGGCTGTGAATCTCTCCTCTGCCACCATAACCCTGGGATGCACTTTTCTCTTCATATCCTCACAACAAAAGAAGCCACTTCAAAAAGTAGCAGACAAACAGACAAATAAAAACCAGCCAGTACTACACATCCTTAACACAGTTTAATAGATATTCCTCTAACAAATCACCTACTGCAGTATTGACAGTGTCAAATCACATATAGGGGATTCTTCCTTGGTGAATTGAATTATGTTTTATCAGGGACAAATGCATCAAGTCCATTAGAACAAAACAGGGAAGCTCTCTGCTGCCGAGGCTCTACCCTTAAAAAATCCCCTTGCCCATGCCTCAAAGCAGAGCATCTCCCAGATTCTGTTTCTCAAACCACATTTGTCACTGTGACAACTGATATTCTGCTCCAGCTGGGCAGTCAAACTAGAGCTGACAGGCTGGCTCATACAGTGTGAAAGACTGGAAATAGTGATGTCTCAAGGTATTTTGGGATGCATCTGGGGGGGTGGGGGGTGGGTCAGACCTTGCCCTGGCAAGAACAGTGAACTGCCCTCCACCACCCACCCCTAGAGCCTGTATCTTAGCTCC
This sequence comes from Struthidea cinerea, assembly GCA_013397865.1. Lineage (NCBI taxonomy): Eukaryota > Metazoa > Chordata > Aves > Passeriformes > Corcoracidae > Struthidea > Struthidea cinerea. The sequence continues at coordinate 243,821 of VZTI01004260.1, forward strand.
ACGGTGTCTGCCAATCTTTGGCACATCAGAGGCAGTGATCCACTCTTGCCTAACCCAGCTTCTGAGTGGCCAAATAACTGGAAGTCCCACCTGTGGAGAGGGCCCAGGAAAGGCCAAGGGATATTTAAGGCTTAGAACAAGGCCAGCACATGTTTTGAGCCTACCTTCCTCTTCGAGTTTGTATCTGAACGGTGCTGGAACCCAGGAGCTGGCAGCTATATGTGTGCTTTTCTGTATCTTTTCTGTCTTTCTGCTTTCTAATTCCCTCTTCTCAGAACATTTTGAGTAACTTAATATTGAACAGGTTTAAAGTTTGCTAAATTGAATGGGCCAAATTAATGCTTTGAGCAGTGTTTCATGTTGATAGGATGTTGTACTAAATTTTTTGCCAAAGTTCCCTGACTTTCTACAGTTTGCCAGTAAAATTTTGTCTTGTTTTGACCTCTTGAGAATATCTGGTCCGTGTTTCTCCCGTGCGTCAAACCCAGAGTACATGAACCACTATGAAGTCCTTTCTTTATGGCCTTACACACAGGTGCTTACACAGATACAACAGAGGAGGAGAAGAGTGCACTGGCTGCACTATGTCCAGACTGGACTCTAGAACATGGCAGACTACAATTAAAGCAATCCCTGAAGATTATGTAAGATATGTAAGAGACACCATCAGCTCTCCACTGTACTTCCTAACACATTGTCCTAGTTTGGAC